>PVJO010021469.1:0-29970 GCA_004026905.1 Hystrix cristata | reverse complement strand
CACCTGGTGCCAGATCCAGTCAATACGGTGGATGAGGACAGGCAGTGATGTTTTTCGAAGCCTGCCTTTGTGTCCGATGATGCTTGGCAGCACTACCCATCATATTTTTGATTACATCCCACACAGAGCCAAAAGAAAACTTTGGTAGTGAGAACAATGGAGTGTGTTTGAAGCAAGGGGAGTGTTTTGAAGAGGATTTATGGCAACGTGTCTTTTACTGCAATACAGTTTAAAAATTTAAGTGTTCACTGTATACTTAGATCATATGTCATACATTGGAAAATAATTAGCATTTATTTTTTCTTTGGCTATTTGTGAAGATGTATTGTCTTAGTTCCATTTGTGCTCCTGTAGCAAAACGCTAGGCAGTTTTTGAACTACAGGAATCTATTTCTTATTGTACTGGTGGCTATGAAGTGCCCAGGTCAAGGTGCTGGCTGGTGCAGCATCTAGTAAGACCTTTTCCTCAAAGGGACAGAAAGATAGTCAAAGGGACAGAAAGAGGGAAAGGTGCTGAATTTTGTGCCTTTACATGGTAAAAGAGCGGAAAAACAGAAGTCTAAGGTAGTTCCTCCAGTTTTTTAGAAGGTGCTAATCCTTTCACAAGGGTAGAGCCTTTATGACTTAATCACTTCTCAAAAGGCCCCACCTCTTAATACTGCCACAATGAGGATTGAGTTTCAACACTTTAATTTGAGGGGACATTCAGGCCATCATCACAGCTCCTATAATGAATACCTGTATTATCTGCAAGTACCAGAAATTACAAAATCAGTGCAGAGAGAGAGAGGCCCTGGGGAAGGATTTCCAGTATTTTAAGATGCATTTAGCCTGAGCAACTTTTCAACAGCACACCACCCAGTCTAAGGGCAAGGCCATTCATACACATGATCCCCACGTACCTACTTTTTCATGTTTTATCCCTTCAACTTTCTGTATTTTCCATTTATAGTTTTGTCTGTTCATGTCAGTTTTGATCTTAATGAGGAAGGAATCTATCTTGTAGTCCTTGGAGCCCTGGGTGCCAGCAAACAGTGCTTGGGACATGGTGATGCCTGGCAAATGTCAGGTAAACTGTAATTGAGGCATCCTTCATCTTCTCCTAACACTCACGGGATTCAGATGTCCTCAGTCTTTGCTTCCTGCCCCAGCAAACCCAAGAGATTGGGTAAATCTCCATGAGTACCTGGTGATTATTATGGGAATGGATATTTTTCCCTAAGGGGAGGTGTGTAAAAATTGGAGTCTGGGAACCAAAGAAGGAAGCGGGGGTAATAATTTGAAGCTAAGCTTCTTAAGTGGTTCAAAGTTGCTTTTCTATGCCTACTTGGGAATTTCTGTGTCTTATTCATTCAACTTTGAGTAGCACAGGTCTGCAACATATATTTATCATATGAGTAAGTGTTTTCCACTACTGAAGACAAATGAAGGCATGGGTGGAAGCTGGGTGGTGGGGATAAGACTAATGAAAAGTGATGTATTGATCATTGGCACAAGACACCTATTACACAAGCTGTCTTCATACACCTGCTTGGCATTCTCCAGTAATTTTGTACAGATCCCTTACTCTGGATATTTTCTTACCCATCTTTATTCCGTTCCCTACTGCCTACAAAATTTTAGTTTCTTCTGCAGCATCTATGCATCAGAGCTAATCTCATGAAAGTAATTTAAACTCAGAGGATTATATCAAATAATCAAGTGCTCGCTTCAGCAGCACATATACTAAAAATAATTTATCAAGTGATCATTTCATATCAGATTATACTTGGTATTGTGGTGAACTATAGAAAAATAAGGAAAATGTGTATTCATATTTTTAAACATTCATAATATTTCTGCAGAGGGTAACAATAGGCAAACATGCATTGGGCACTGATGTGTCAGCAGGCGCTGTGCTAGGGCTCTGGCAAATAATAACAACAATAACAAAAAAAAAATTAGACATGATCCCTTCTGTTAGGGAGCACTGAGTAGGAAGAAGATGGCCAACAATAAAATTACAGCACTGACAAGTGGACACATGGTGTTAAGAGAATGACTAACAGAAATTTGAGCCAGAATTCAGACTGAAAAGAACCAGTACCTGAAGAAATGGAATGTGAGTTGAGATCAAAAGAATGATCTTGTGGTAACTAGAGAAAGAGAAGTTATCAAGTATTTGAGATAGAGGTAAAATCATTGGTAAACTGTTTTTTTTTTTTTGGTTGTTATTATTGTTGTTTGTTTGTTAGTTTTTGGAAAGAAGCTTGGCACTATGAATGTGCTGGAGAAAAGAGATGAAACAAGCTTTGGGGAAAACGAGCAGGAAATTTACCTAAGGGCTGATTCAAGTAGGGCTATGTTGTTAGGGCTTTTATTTTTTATCTTAAGGAGAACAGGAAGCATGTAAAATGGATGGGGTAATATATATGGCATGATTGTTTTGTAGTTTATTAACCTCACTCTGACTGCAATGTGAAAACTGGATCGTAAAGCTACCAGCAAGGATACAAGTAAAGAACATAGGCTGCTTTTTAAGTGGTCTTTGAAAAATGATGACTATTAATAGATTATACCTGGAAAGTACAAGAAAATCAATGGAAAACATAGTATAAACAATGAGAAATGTTAATTAAGAACAAACTAATATGGAAAAATAAATATTTTTCATATATACAAAATGGCCAGTTAGCTGACTGAATAGTAGAAATGATGATCCTTACCACAGTAATATAAAACACAAAATGGCAAGAAGAAAAAAAATGGCAAGAAGCAAACGAGTAATTTGAAAGATTTATGTGAAGAAAGATAAAAAGAGTTCTGTTGGGATACAGAAGACTACTACTCAAGAATAGGAGAGACATCGTATGCTCTTGAATAGGAAGACTCAACATCATAAATACATATATTCTTCCTTGGAAGAATTACCTATTTAATATTATTTCTGTTGAGTTATTTTCCACTGGGTTATTTTCTGTCCAGTTATAATTCCATTCAGTTATTTTCCCTTGGCTTTAGGCCCAGTGATTCCAAAGAGTGTTTAGATAAATGCACACGTAAGAGTACCCAGAAAAATTATGAAAAAGGATACTGAAGATCAGTTATTCTTATCAGATATGAAACATATTAATTAAAAATCCCAATAATTATAATGGTGTGATATCATCCAATAAATAGCATATAGCTCAAAGTAATGAAATCATAAGCCTAACAATAGACCTGAATAGATGCAGAAATTTAGCATCTAATATCAGTGAAACACCAAATGGAAAGAGTCTTTTCTGTTTCATGTTACTGCTATACTTCTGCGTCTAGATTTGTGCCTTGCATATGGTGGTGCTCAAATACTTATTGAAAAAAATGAGTAAATGTAAAACTGGATCATTCATAAAGGTATTAGGACAAGTGGGTAACAATCTGAACTAAATTTGGATTCTTACATTGTACTAAACAACAGAATACATTTAAAACAGATTAAAAGTTTAATCTTATCCTATTAAATAAGCAACTTTAGTGCAATACTTTTAAAACGAGTTCTGAGAGTCTTTCTAAATATGACACAATTCTACAGAGCAGTAGCCACCCAGGCTGTGTAGTGTGCACATGTAGTTATCATTTAGTTTCTTCTCTCTCCTTCTCTCTCTTCTCCTTTTATTTTTAACATGGCACAAGACCTTAAAAACAGTTGACAAACAATGAGAATGCAGATTTAGTATATTTTGCAAATCTTGCCTCCAACTTTTACTCTGTTATACCCAATGATGAGGGTTTTTTGTGGCCTCCCATCTCTTTTCCAAGCATTCTATTATTTGGTAATGATTGTTTTTATTTCATTAGATTTGATAGTCCATGAAAGAAGGGTAATAGTCTCTCATTTACTAGTGTAGCTCAGTGCCTAAACTGACCTTATGGAACCCATTAAATATGGTTAATTTAATACACGATTGACAAATACAAACGAAAAACAAAACAAAAGAAAGACATAAAGAACAGAATTAAATCCAGGCAAAGACTTAGTAGGGAGAATTTAGGATCTTTTCATAAACAAGGCCAGCTTTCCCCTGGGACACTAATGTCCAAGAATGACAGAAAAGGAACAGATGGCAGAAAATTAGGCAGATATGGAGATTGATATCCTTATCTAAGCTTTCCTGTTAGCTTGCTTCGTGGTGTTGGCTGGGTGATTTAACCTCTTTGTCGCAACCTCTCCCAGCCTGTGCCCTTTTTTTCTCGGGCCCTGCCTCACTGAGAAGCAAAATGTATTTGCTGAGTCAACATTTCTTTTCTACTTCCTTTTTTGGGCCAATTGATGCATAATGACCATGCCGCTAATGGGTCAATTGTAGGACAATTTATGTGTGCCACATGAGATTTTCAATAAACTCAAGAATCGAGAAAAAAGGACAAAGAAGAGATATAACAAGAGAAATTCCAAAAGGAGGATTAAAAAAGCATTGGAAAGCATTTTGGAGCTGGAGAGAGAGAGCTATAAAAGATTACAGATGAATGAAACCTGTTTGTGGTCTGCTAATTGAGGGGTGTCTTCTGGGCCCTCTGCTTAAACTGAAGCCAGCCCTAGTGACGTGCTTGACCTGTAGAAGCGTCCGAGACTCTGAGGCCATGTGAAAAGAGGACCTAAAATTTGCATTCAGGCCTTTTTGGAATATTCACTCTGGTGCAAGAGAACCATCCTGTCAATGCCTGACTGCTAAGACTACCATGGGGAGATGTAGTGTGGGAAGAGATGGATGCCCGGGCAACTCCCTGATATTCCCAACAGCCCAGGCATGGTCCCCACCTGTGAGCGAAGAAGAAGTTATTCCAAGCCCTCTGGACACAATGTGGAAAAGAACCAAGGAACCCAGCTGGAGATGAGAATTGAGGTTTCAGACATTAGACCCAACTGAGCCATCACAGCCGTCTGCAGGCATTTCATCCCCTGCAGCTGAGGCCCCATCACCATGGACCAGAGATGAACCAGCTCCATTATGCCTGCCCAGATTCCTGATCCACGAAATTGTGAGCACAATAAAATGGTAATTGTTTTACTGAATTTTGAGATGGTTCATTATGCAGTAATTGCACACTCGAAAAAGAGGTTGTTGCTTCATTTCCTCAAAGAAACACTGCTTGGAGCCAAATCCTTTGGCTAATTTTTTTTTTCAATGCTATATCTTTGAAACTTCCATATGTTCCTAGGAATTCTTATGTCCAATTCAGGCAACCAAGGTACAGTGAATTTTGGAGACTTCTCCAAATGATACTGCTTTTCTGAGTTGGGTCTTGGACTTAGGTCCTGCCAGAAGGAGGAAAAATGCATGGCTAAGTCACTCCTTGGAAAAGGTATGAGTTTACATTTGAGTAGGAAAGGAAAAGTGCTTGGAGATGCAAGCTATTGCAAATAGTCCCTGTGATGCCGAGAGAACAGATGCATTTGGAGTGGGCCAATGATCCTGAAAGGGAGGAAGCAACAGATTGTGCTGCAGATGCCGCTGTTAAGGAGATCTTTTGTAAGATTTGCTTTTGGCCAGGGAAGGCGCAGGAAATAAAGTAGAAAATGATTTTCATAGAGAATTTTTGTAGTTATTATCTCTGCAAAAATCTATTTAATTTAAAATTCACTAGACCAAAATCTGGTTCTTGTTCCATGAACAAGGAATCCATTGTGAGCATGCACCTAGCAAGATTAGCCTTTTGGAAACTGATAAAGTACATGGAGTTTCTGCTCCATGGTTCCATGTTGGGTGCTCAGGGTGTTTTATATCTCTCCATTTACCAAGCACTCATCTGGAACCATTTGACTCTTCTAACTCCAGCATCTTCCTCTCCTGCCCTGGGAGGAAGCAGTTAGTCCTGAATTCTTCATGTCTGTAACTCTTCCTCCTACCCATCCCTGTCTTCCTGGTACGCTTTGCTTTACACCATGTTTGCAAACTGGAATTCCTTTACACTTAAGAAACTGGTGATTCCAAACAATAGAAAGTTTGTTGCACAAGCTGGGATGTTTCATATTGTCATGCCATGGGGTTTTCCCTAATGACAATATCTGGTTCACTTTTACTAATGCTTTAAGACAGCTCAGCTGTCTTCTGGGAGCTCTGAAAAACCAGTCATATCCCTTTGTCTGATCAATTGGAAATAAACGTAAACATACAGGGAGGAAGTATATGTCCGCTTCATAGCTAACAGCAAATTCTCATCTAAGGCATCTTGGTCCTTGTCAAGTCTGAAGCAACTGGAATTCGCCAGAGTCTGCTCTTCTCTCTTTGTCTTCATTCTGGGGTGCAGGCTGCTTTTGACTATAGTTTCAAGCTGCATTTCTTGGTACGGTTTTTGCAAAACAAAAATGCAGAACACACTTCTTTCGATTCATTCTTATATGGCATCTACATCTATTTCTCAATTTGGTAAAATGGGAAAATGAAGATGTATGAACTTTGCCTTGAAGACTACAACAGGACGAAGACTGAACTTGAGGATGATGCCACACACCTCTTTCTGAAAGTTCCATCCTTCCTCCAGAATTCCTCTAACTTGGCACTTGCAGTCATGTTGGCCCATCTGTTTCTGTAAGAACCTGACAAAATCTGAGCCTGCCTCAGACAACTTGGTCTTCTCCAATGCCTCACACGACACTGTCACACAGGGATGTGCTCGATAAGCATTTGATTAATGCAATTCTACAGTCCTGTTGTCTCCTAAGGTCATGTGTCTCGGGGTACTCTGGTCTCCACCCACTGAAGTAACTACTGCTAAGGTTATTGCCTTAGGATCTACTGTACCTCTGACTCTAAATTGCTGCTCTCCCATCATGCTGAAACTTCTGTGAGAAACTGAGTTATGCCGAGGAAATGTCAGAGCTGAAACTCGCTTCAGGACCATCTGCTTGCTTCCCCCCTCAACACCTTATTTTCTGTAATTCCTGTCCTCTAGAAATGTATGAAAGATCCAAGTTCCCTGCATCCTTGCACTTACGCCCCATCAACAATCAAAATAGCCTTTCTGTTTCCTGTATCAGCTGATCAGTGTTCCCTGAGCCAAGGGAGACACATCTGAAGAAGATGAAGTCACTAATCAGAGACTCTAGGTGCTACATTACATTCTAGAATGTCCCTGTACGTGGAGCCAGACAGACCTGGGTGACTATTATAATGAACGGTGACAAATTTTATGAGGAAAATCCATTTGTTCTTTAATTTAAAAACAAATAATCGAATTTGAAAGTAATTAATCCATAATTTCAATTCTTGTGAGAAATAGAATTGTATAACCACCACCCAAATCCAGAAGAGCTCTTCTAGCACCACACAGGTCTCTTTGTGCAGATCCGTCATAGTCATGTGGTTCCTCCTTTACCACTATCCCGATGCCCTGGTGACCTCTAAGCCCACTTTATAATGTTGTCCTTTCAAAAATGTTGTATAGGGGCTGGGGATTTAGCTCAGTGATTAGAATGCTTGCCTTGCAAGCACAAGGCCCTGAGTTTGATCCCCGGCACCACAAAAACAAAACAAAACAAAACAAAACAAAAATGTTGTATAAGTGGAATTGTATGGTGTGTGACTTACTGAGATTTTTTTTTTCAGCACAGTGGTCCTGAGTTCCATCCAAGTTGTTGCATTTATTAATAATTCGTTCCTTTTCACTGATGCATGGGTGTGTCACAGATTAAGCCTCCACTTATTGAGGGTCACTTTGGTTGTTTCCAGGTGGAGCTTTACTTACCTATTTTTTTACATAGTCAAATTAGAAAGGTAAATTATATTTAGATTTCCTATTTAGATAAGTAACATTTAGATTTTTTTAGATGTCTAGCTGTCCAAGACCACTTGCTGAAAAGAATGTTCTTCCACCACTACTGAGTGGCTGTTGCAGCTTTGTCAAAAATCAATTGGCCATATGGATGTGTGGCTATTCCTGGGATACACATTCTGCTTCATTGGTTATTAAAACTAAAGTTTTTGTGAATATTTGCGCATAAGATTTTGTCTAGGCACAAATTTTTTGCTCCTTTCAAATTAACATTCAAAAGTGCTTTGCTGGATTGAAGTCCTTGTTTAGCTTTTATCTAGTTATTTTATTTATTGTTAATCTATTTATTTTTGTACTACTGGGGTTTGAACCCAGGGCTTTGCATATGCTAGGCTAGTGCTCTACCTCTAAGCCACGTCTTGGCCATGTTTAGTTTTTTAAAAAAAGTCACTTTATTTTCCAGAATTTCTGTCCTCTGGCGATGTATGAGACATCCAGGTTCCCTCCGTCCTTGCAGCCCCGGATAATGATGTTTTGGTTAGAGACTAACCATGTAACTAATGAGGTTCCATGACTTCATAATGGAAATGAAAAATACTGTGAAAGAAGAAGCAAGAGACAAGAAAACTGCAGGAGAAGAACAAGAAAAACCCTCAAGAAAATTCAGTGATGGGTTTGGCAAAAGCATTTAGAGACGTCAGCAAGCTCCTTAAAAGTTGTCTCTTGTCTGTCAGAGACTGCTGACAGACAAGAGGAAGGGAATGAGCATAGAGGGAAGAGTGTAAAGGGTTGTAACAGGGTGGATTAAAATGACCAAAATATTTTATGTATGTATGAAAATACCACATTGAAACCCAATGTTTTGTAAAATTGATAGATACTAATAAAATATATTTTTAAAAACCAACAAAAACAATGACGCTGAGAATTTAGAGAAAAATGTTATATAGTGCTAAGTTATATTGATAGTCAAGACATTATCTAACTTTATTATATTTAATGCTTATAATTCAAAAAAATAATAAAATTTAAAGACATGGAACCTGACACCTAAAGTTCTTAATAACAAAGAAAACTGCTCATGGTCAGTGTCTGCTCACAAACAGATCTACGATGAGAAAGAGAAGCAGCCTGGGCACACCCTACGGCCAGGTTTCTGAGGTATGACACCTGTTCAGGAAGATCCTTGGCAGATTGTCTGGTAGGGACTGTTGTCAGGGAAGGTGACAGTCCCGCAAGATACTGCCACTCAAGCTTTCAGGGGATTAAGGGATGGACGGGGAATGTGGTGACCCTGATGATCCTGACCTGCGTAGGCTCAGGGTAAGCTGTGTATGTATTTATTTGAGAATTTTAGTTTTATTAGTACATGTTTGCAGTAGATAATAATTATATTCTTCATGGGAAGTTGGTATGGGTACAGGACACATCTCAATTATTTTGATGTCTGTTCCCCTCCACTTCCCTCCTCTTCCTCCATCTCTTAGTCTTCTTCCCATTTGCAAATGGTGATGTTGAATATTTTTTCATGTGCTTATTTGCTATCTATTTATCCTCTTCAGTGACATATATACTTACCACTTTTGTCCATTTCTAATTAGTTTTTAATGTTGAGTTTTCAGAATTTTCATACATTTTCAATTCCAGTGTCTTGTCAGTTATGTGGTTTAAAAATATTTTCTTTTAGTATATAGGTTATGCTTTCATCTTCTTAATAGGGTACTTCAAAGGCAGAAATATTTTAATTTTGCTGAAGTCTAAATTTTCAGTTTTTCCTTTTAGATCATAACACTGAAAGTACCAAGGTAACAGAGCTGTATTTTTTACTTTAGTTGTCTAACTGCTTCCTCCATTATATCACTTTTGCATCTTTGTCAAAAATCAACTTGTCAGAGTTGTGTGGAGCTCTTTGCAGCCCCGTTACATTGATCTGTGTGTATGGCCCTTACTAATACCATAAAGGTCTTGATTATTGGTGCTATGTAAGTCTTAATATTAGATAGCATGATTTCTCTCATTTTATTTTTCTTCTGAAACTATCCTAGCTATTTGTATTATTTTCATGACCTCTATGCCAAATTGTTATAAATACAATAGATTAAACAATATGTAATTAATATTTTACAGGGAAGAGATTAAAAATAGATCTCACTGGGTTAAATCAAAGAGTCAGCAAGCCAAGCCTCTATTGCAGGCCCTAGAGGAGAATCCACTTTATTGCTTTTTCCTGCTTCTAGAAGATTCACACATTCTTTGGCTCCTGGACCCCTTTATCCATCTTCAAGGCCAACAACTTTGGGCTGAACTTCTCACACTGCTATTTCTTCTTGCACTTTTAAGGATATTTGTGATCATACTGTGCTATCCTGTGGGTTAATGGTATGTTTATTTTTTTCTATATCCTTGGGAGTTTTTCTAGCTGTTCTATCAATTATTTTGAGATAAGTATTGAGGTCTCTGACTATAATTTTAGGTTTGACTACCTCCTTTCATTTCTATCAGGTTTTGCTTTCCCTATTGTTAAAATTCATTTAGTACATCCACATTTATCATTGCTATGTCTTCTTAGTCAGTTTACTCTCTATAAATGTCCCTGTCAATATCTGGTGATGTTCTTTCTTTTGAAGTCTATTTCCTACAATAAATAGCCACTTCTGCTTTTTTAGAATTAGTGTTACCATGGTATACCTTTTTCTATTATTTTACTTTCAACCTCAACATATGATTATAGTCAAATTGGTTCCTTTTAGACAGCATATATATACAGTTGGGTCATATGTTTTCTCCTCACTCTCTCAATTTCTGTATTTGAGTTGGTGTAGTTACACACGTTTCATTAGCAATGATATTCTTGTCTTATTGTTTCATATGTAATTAATATGTGCAACCTTAAATCTACCTCCTGTTTGTTCTTCCTGGTTTTCCTCCTCTGTTTTCATACTCATTTATAGTTTATTTGAACAGTTTTGGAATTCTGCTTTCATTTACCTATAGAGTTCTTGAGTTTATATCTTCTCATAGCTATTTTGGTGATTGCTGTAGGTATTACATTGCATATACATAATTTATCACAGTCAAGTAATGTAGAATCTTACCTTCCTTTGCATCCCTCTGCCAATATTCATTTGTGATATAACTGTCTTAGGTATTGCCTCCATACATATTGAGAGCCATATCAGGCAATGTTATAATTTTAGTTTAAATCAGCAAACACAATTTAGAAACCTCGGGAAGAGAAAGAAAGTCCACTGTTTCTGCTCTATTTTCACTTTCCTTCTTTCTTCCCAACCTTCTCCAATTCTTTCTCTTAAAATTACCTTTTGGTTTAGAGAACATTCTTTAGTCATTATTTTTCAGTTCCAAAATTTCTGCGTGATCTCTTCCTATGTCATTTAATTGTCTGACAAGGATTTCTACTTACTTGCTGAAGCTTTTCATTTTAACTGTTTCAAGTGTATTCATAATTGCCCATTAAAACATTTTTATAGTGGTTGCTTTAAAATTCTTGTCAGGTAATCTTAACATCATCATCATCATCTTAGTATTGGCATTTATTGATGGTATTTTTTTCAGCCCAACTTGAGCTCTTCCTTACTCTTGGTCTGATAAATTATTTTCAGTTGAAATTAAACCATTTGGGGCATTATGTTACACTCTGTAAGGATGCTATTTATTTCTTCTCTTTTAGAAGGTGCTCTCTGAAACTAGCCTGATGGTAAACGATGAGCCACCTCATTACTGCCAGGTGAGTTTGATTTGCAACTTCACCCCTCAGCCCCTACCGCACCTGCGGGTGAAGAAAATGTTTTGCTGCTGCTGGGCGGGAGTCAGGGCTCAAGCTCCCACTAAGGAACCTCAGTGCTGCTCGCCTTCTCTGACACCACGCAGTAAAGACAGGAGAAGCTTGTTATGGGTGGAAATCTAGCCAGCCCATGTGTCCCCACTGACGTCTCGGGAGAGAGAAAGGAGGAGGAAGAAGTGAGGCCTCTTCCTGCTGAACAGGGATGAAATCTGACTCTGCACTCAGCCGTCTAGGACTGTGCTCTGCATGGGAGTTAGGGAGCCTCTCTGCAGCCTGGCAAGGTAGGATCACTGTTGTACCTGACTTTGCTGGTGGGGCCATCCCATCTGCACATTGGGGTTTGGCTAGAGAGGAAAAGTTACTGTTTCGTTAGGTTGCCCCGTTTTGAATCATTGGGCCAGAAAGGTCAATCTTTTCCTGTGGCTCCTTTGGCCTGTGTTGGTGGGCATTTCTGCATTGCTGGCTTCTCCAGTATTCAGTCTGGGATATATGAGGCCCCAAACAAACAAACAAACAAAACCAAGCAACCATCCAACCAACCAGACAGTAAAACGGTAACTTCATCATGGTATCATTCTCAGGCCCTGAGGTTCCTAGGTTTTCTGTCTCCTCCCTCCATCTTTCATAGTTTTCTTTTGTTTGTTTTATACACCATGTGCAGGAAATTTAGTTGTACTTAGGGAGGAATAGACTAAAGTACATCTACTGGCTCTCACTGGAAGTGGAAGTTCTGTCCTTTGTTGAGTATTAAAAGTGGGCTCCAGATTTCCTACTTTTGTGTTGAGTTAACTGAAATGAAAAGGGAGGTTGTAAGATTCATTATACGGTTTTGAGACCTGGCTCGAATGTCTGTGTTCTGATAAAGGTCCAACCCCCGGTGCGCACCTGTTGCTGCAGGGTTTGGCTAACCTTGCGGGAACAGCTTTACTATCAGCAAGAATTCACTTAGATATGCACTCTGGTGACATCCCGGCTCCTAGCCAGACCCAGGGTGGATGCCTGAGTTAGAGCTGCGCAGGCCTCCTTAGCAGGGAGTCTTCCTTTGTCAGAGTATAGAAAAATACTGGTACAGCATCTTCGTGCAGGGTCTAGGTGTCTCGCTCTCTCTTCCCTTCTCTCTTTTTCTTTTCTCCTTCTCACATCCCTGAGGCTGCAGACGATACTTTCCGTCACGATGCTTTTGCTTGCATAGCTGACAATTCTTTCTTTGTGTCGATGGGGGTTGCTGTTTTGTGTCGTGCATCCAGAAGGACTGCTGGTTTCTCCGTCTTGCACCCCACGTGACTGCTGCCTCTCTCTCAGCCAAAGTGAAGATCTCTGCCCAAACATACTCCTGTGCTGTGGGTTGCCAGTAATGAAAATGGTGGATCGGTGTTATGAATTCCTAGGGTTTCTCCCTTTTCTCTTACTTTCTTTATTGTTATTAAACAATATAATTGATCTTTGTGAGTGGTGTCTTATCTCCTTCCTCGTGAATCAAGCCCAAAGGCAGTAAGTCTGTGCGCGGAAACAGCAGGTTTTAACCCCTTGCTGTTACAGAGGTGTGATTCTGTGGTCAGCAGGTTTCATTGTCAGCACTTCACTTTGGCGTTACACGGAGCGTCTCTGTGTATGTAAGTGTGGAGTGAGAGACCGTAATCGGCAGTGACCTAACTCGAGACACCTTCCTCCTCCTTCCTCTTTATTGCAAGCTAGCCTCTGTGGGACTGGTAGAGGCAGGGGCTGGATTTTTTCTTTTTCCCCTCTGACCACATGTTAGCAGTGGAGAGACTTGCAGGTTTCTTGCTGGCTTGGTGTAGTTGAGATACCCTTGGCCATTTTCCTGAGCTATCAGTGCTCCCAAGGAGTACATGTGATATCTTCTGGCAGGAGGATGCTCAGCCTCAGTCTGGTCATCTCAGAGGGGGTGGAATCTACACATGCCCAAAACTCTGCTCTCTCCTACACAGCTGCCAGAGTCAGCAAACAAAAATACACAACAACCAGGTAAACAGAATTTTCATCTGAACCCCTCATATTATTTAGTATAGGTGTGTCCCATGAGATATTTGGAACATAAAGCCATTATTTCTGCTATATCTGAAGTTCAAACTTGGCTATGTGGCCTGTGTTTTATCTGGTAATACTATGTGGAAGGAGAATTAGTCCTGCCTCTTCTCTCATTCTTTATCTTTCCCTTTTGTGACATGGGAGAGAAGGGGGAATACTTGAGGCTCTTATAGGACAGATTCATATACCTCTTGGACAATGCTAGGAGATTCCAGGCCTAATTGTTTCCAGCCCTCTTTAGAATGTGCGTAATTAGGGCTTCCTTGTTCTCAGCTCTCGTCTTAATTCTTATGAAACAGAAAAGCTCATACTCAGCATGCCACCATAGAGAAAAGGATTAGATACACTATAATCAAATGCTGAGCAAAATGTAATCATGTTCTAAAATGTATAATTCAGGTAATGAGTGTTGTGGACACTGAGAAGCCGTAGCATTAGGGAGGGCTGGATTGTGTCCCAGTGCCTCTGGGTCTGCGTCTCCTGGTTAGAAGATGAAGTGATGGAACTAGGAGGCATCTGGGTGATACATGACATTAAGTGGGTTATTTTCTGCTGCTTCAGAGTTCTGACTGAGGATTCACAGCTGTGGACAATCATTAAAAAAAAAATCACTAACATTGAGAATTATGGAAAAGAAGCCACTGCTGGAGCTTTGCACATATTTACTCACTTATTCTATGAGATGCCTCCTGGGGTAGATACCATTATGGTGAACCCCATTGTATTAAGATCACAGTGGATGACAAGTATCCCTGCACGGTAGGAGCTTGCCCCTGTGGATTTTCCCCAGAGGTGCTGTGCAGATCTTGTGAATTTAAGCCCTGTCTGGCTGAAAAGACTGGAGACCTTTTAGGTAGGCTTCTTTGACATTGATTCCAAGAAACAGAAGAGTTGGACACTGTTCCCTCCGCTAGAGAAAGAAGGGTGGTACAGTCCCCCATCTACCAATTAGGAGGGACCCTGAGTAGTGACGGGCTTGATGCTTGGTGAACTTGTGGTCTTGCTCTATGGTGTGGGTTGAGGCTATTCAAAATCCTCCTACAGGAATGAGCCAGCATTTGTGTGACTTCCTGAATAGGGCATTTAAAAGCCAAAATAAGACCTCAAACACTTACGCTAAGTAAAAACACTTTCTCTTTCTTCTAATCTTGCATTGCCATCTAGTTTCTGGAAGAGCTCACTGGAACAGGTGGAGTCCAGGGAGACCCGGAGCAAGAAGGCAGGTGGAACTGCTGTGCCCTGCCCTCCCCTTCTGGAGGAGTGGGAGGAGCTGGCAGAGGATGCTGAGAATAAAGCATTTATTCAGGAGCATTAGACTTCCTGATACCTGGAAATGGAACTGCTGTTATAGCTAAAAATGACTAAAACTCTTTAGTATTTGATTGAGATCCTCCTAAGGGAAAATTGAGGCAGAACATTTTACAGAACAGATTAAGAACAGTGCTAAAATAACAACAACAACAGCAGCAGGAGCAGCAACAACAATCAAAACTTGCTTCAGTACTCTCTGATCCAAGGTACCTTGTTCCAGAAACCAGTGGACAATTCCAGTTGCCCAGAGTCTCTAGATCTCCATTTCCCCTCTGCTTCCTCCCAAATCCAAGTTTTAGAAAGAACAGAAACCAAATCAAGGCAGAGCCCAGCAATCCACCTCCCAGGGGTTTAAGTTACCATTTTCTGGAAACATTTTTTCCTTTAAGGTTTAAATACAATTTCCTGCATCCACACATTAGCAGTTTGTCCCTTCCCCAGGATTTCAGAGATTCCTGGGTTTGGGATGTACTGGGATTACCTCCCACAACCAGCTCTCTCCTTCCTATTGCTCTGGGCTCAGGGGAATCATTGTCTTCCAATTCCAGCAGCAGAAGGGATCCTTTCCTTCTGCCATGACATCTGGGTCTCTCATGCTACCATACTCCACTCTTTCTGCCTCTCTCGTTTCCTAACTTACAAACCACTTTCATTTCCTTCCATTTCCTTTTCAGGTTCCAAACCCTTTTTCGGTACTTTTCCCTTTTAGAAACTCAAAATTGACTTCTTCTTAGGAAGTTGGATATGTCTTCTCTCACTTTGCTTCTCCTTTTTCACATGGGCTTAGCTGAAGGGCCCCACATTTGTCCACTGGAAGGCCAACTAGCGTGTTACAGAAACAATGGCACCTTCTGCTCCTAAGGTGACTGTGCCTGCGCCCCTCCCTTACAAGGGAGAAGCGGTTTTCATTCAATTTCTGTCTTGAATAGCATTTTCCTTCCCTCTGTGCTGACATATCGTGTGGGACTGAGACAGGATGAGGATGGTAATAATACTAATACTACCACTAATAATGATGGCCACAATATCCCCAGGACCATGAAATCTGTAAATAGAAACATTTGACCTTTCTGTCCTGTAAAACTGACTTTAGCAGAAGACAGTTCATGGCATATTCAAAGAAGCACAGATGACATCAATTTTCTTGAGTCTGTGTTCTTTTGAACAAATGTGCCCACCACCAAGTGGCTATCCCATTCTTATTAACCTAGATTTGCTCTTAGTCAGAGATTCTCACATTTCAGAGACCTTTTATAGCACCTTTTATATGTTTGCTCTGAAGCACGTTCCTGTATATTCTCAGGCTTGCTTTTCATTGCAGCGCTGTGAGATGCAATTCATGGTTAACACCCATTTTGAACTAACTGGGGATAGATCACATGGTCTTTAAGTGACAGGTTCAGTTTGGGAACTTAGATCTTCTGTCTTCAAATCTCATGCCACTTCTGAGATAAAAATGCAAACAAGTCCCTCTCAGGCTTAGGAAGTTAGGGGTAGACATAGCTCTGCGGGACTCCAGGTCATTTACAAGAGTCAACAGAGAGGACAGGACATTTTGGTAGGACTTGGGGAGGAGGCACATAAAATGTCAATTTTATCTCAGATGTGGACCCATATTACAGACGATTTGATAGACACATCCTATGGTTGAGTGCTTGTGCCGCATTCTTTATTGTCTGTTGCTGCACCATGGAAAAGAGTCAAAATACTTTTGTAAGTTTAACACACTTCAGCTAAAAGGTTTACACTGTTTATAAAGTACTAACCATGTGCCAAGTAATTTGCATACATTTTCTTAATCTATGTGGTTATTAACATCATTTTAAAGTCAAGGAAACTTAAAGAATAGGTGATTATGTGACTTATAGAAGGGAAATATCCATTAACAATTGCTATAGCAAACATTTATTGAGCATGTAATATGTTCCAGACACTTTGTGCCTTTATTACCTTGGTGATCATCATGGGAATTGTAGATGGGAGGCACCATTACTTTTGGAGTGTGAGGGGACTAATCAGCAGGCAGTGAGGCAGATGGAAATGAAAGGACCAGCTAAGATACTGGTGAAAACCAGAGAACATGGCTTAGGTGTATGGTAATGCTGCATTTCTTAATGCTTTTGGATGCAAGCTGGACCTCAGGGGAGCCTGTCGAATGGACTTGGTGATGCCTTGTCACTTACCCAAGTGGCGGAGAGGGCAAAGCACAGATGGAAGCTTTTATGTGTACCAACAGCTGTCAGTCACCAACGGCTAACTCTCTCCACCTGTGATGTAAGGAGGGCGGGTGGTGCAGAAGCCTGTAGCATTTAGGAGCAATCCTTTTTCCAGGAAACCAGAGGCAAAGAGAAAGGCTTCTGCCTGTACTCTCAATAATTTAAGGCTTTTTATTAATTAAGCAGTAGAGGAAAAGAGAAGCTAAGTAAATGATGCAAGCTCACCTAACCCTTGTCTGGGTCTATGTTAGTGTCCCTGCTACATTATGCTGTCATGCTCACACTTAGGGCCTCCTGGATTGGTTCTTTGTCCACTGCGTATTACCTGGCTTGGAGAACGAAGACCATAGATGGTGGTCCCAGAGCCCCTTTGTCCTAGGAACTAGACACAGTGGCCCGTCTGCTTACCTCATGTGCTGCTCTACCTTCACTGTATTTGAGTGCGATCACCAGCCGTGACCAAAGGCACGCCTCCGACTTCATTACCACGCCTTCACTTCCTCTGCCTCTCACTACTTAGGGCTTCTCACCCTTCCTGTTGGCCCAGGGTTTCATAATATCCTTCCAGGTGCCACTGGCAGCTCATGTCAGTCCTTCATGGAGGCAACACTCAGATAAGATAAAATTTTGATTTTGACAAATTTAATAATATTCTCTTTATCTAGACATTGTAACGATGATGGCAATTCAAGTGCTAACTAGATGAATGTATTTCAGGCATCAGCTCACTAATAAAAGCTCTATGCTTTTATTATTCTAGTATTTTTCTCTGCACTGGGATAAGAGGAAAAGGCAGGCTTGGTGCTGCTGCCACTGCTTGCTGCTTCCTGCCCACCTTGCCATGGACTGTTTCTCCTCTGGCGTGTCCCTGTGTCACGCCACCCTGCCTTGGAGCCAGCTGTCTATGAGCTGAAACCACTGTACTGTGGGTCAAAAAAACCCTTTCCTCCCTTAAGTTGTGTTTTGTCCCAGCAACAAGGGAAGTGACCGAGACAACACTGTATACATGGATCAAATTTTCACACTGTACTCCATAAACTTGTAAAATTAAAATAATATTTAGAAAGAGGGAGAGAGAGAGTGAGAGACAGAGACAGAGACTGGCATTCCCATTTGTTTTAGGAGGTAGACAAACTTCTTGAGTCTACGTTTTGACACTGAATGAAAAATCATATGCTTGCTATTTTGTGCATTCTCTCAAGGAGAGACTTACTTTTCTTCTCATCCACCACCCACCACTATGACTAAGGCAAGAAAATTGCTCGGGCAAACTGGAAGAAAGAACACCGTAATCAGTCATTTAATGTGGTGTGGTCAGATCAGTGCCTCATAGTGGAACATTCAGTGTAAATCTTGCCTTTATAGTAGTATCACATTGTCTCCTCCAAAGTCTTTTTTGTTATGATAAAATATAAATCAAATGAAATTTACCATTTTAACCATTTTAAGTATACCAAAATCAAACAAACAAACCAACCCCACAGATACCCAAGGGGAAAAGTATAAATTAATTGAGGTTTGTCATACTATCTAACATAGGAGTTCAAATTAATTAAATTAAAAATTCCAATTAAAATTAATCTATGTTAAAAAAATTTTAAAAAATTAATCTATGTTGACAGCAGACAAAATATAATAATTCCTTGGCCGTGTGGGGGTTAATTTGGAAGGAGTTCAAAGAACTTTCTAGAGGTGGTGGACATGTTCTATATCTTTAGAAGATGTGTATTACATAAGTGTCTGTGCTGATCAATACTTAACCTGTGTGCTGAGTGGCTGAGTATTTTTCATCAACTATAAATTTCACTCCAAATAAAAATTGTGAAAAGTAAAAAAAAAAAAAAAAGATGGCCATATTTCTGGCCTTCCTGAATTAGTGACACTCTGAAACGGAAATGATTTCCTAAATTTCTGCAGACAGGATCCTTTTTGTCAAACCCTATAGTCTGTGTTTCCCCAACTGAGAGCCCGTGGGGCCTGGTACTTGGAAAGTAGCTCTGCTACTTGCAGCTGCTGGGAACCTGGATGAGTCCTGTGAGCAATCAGTGCCTCAGTTCCCCTGTCAGTCCCATTTGGAAGGTAACAGCTCTTCCTTCAGACAGTGGCTGTTTAGTTGCATATAAGTTCTCAGAGCAGTGCTGATACCTAGTTAGAGTAGTTAGCTATTAGGATCCATGTCTTTGCAGTAACCTGAAAAAAATCTCGAGCTGTAGTGGGGAAACAGATGCCCCAAATCACCGTGCTCAGCCTCAGGTCCCAGGCAAGCCGAGGTTAGCACAGATGAACTTCTGACTGCTCAGCTCAGTGTAAAGCAACTGCTTTGAAGAGTGTTTACCAGGTAGGGAATTTGATGGGAAAACTTTCTGTCCACAAATCAGCAGAAATACTGTGAAAGTTCTTGAACGATAAGCAGTGCTGAGAGAAGCATATAACCTTTAAAAGCCTGCATAAAGTCCACAGAAGAAGTTCCGAAAGGTTCTCAGAGAAGATGGAAAAGAAATGTTACAATAGTTTCAGAGTTTTTAAAGTTAGACCAATAATTCTGATAAGCTTTCAGTGGGCTTTTTCTTTCAGCTTCCTCTGAAGAGATAAACTATTAAATGGCAGATGTGTGTTCCCCTTTGGGGAATAAAAGCAAGGAGCATTCAAGAAATGTTAAAATAATGTTCCTTCAACACATTTACTGAGGGTCTGTTACTTTCTAGATATAGCCCTGAGAGCAGAGCAAGATGTACCTAGACTAGAAATTCTGTGGGGAATTTGAAGTATGGAATAAGAAAGACAAGTACCCAAATCACTCCTGTACCTGGGAATGACATGGGGGCTGCCCTGGTGACAGGAGCCAAGTGCTGTGGGAAGTTTGTTAGGGACAAATAATTCTGAAAGGAGAGTTGGGGGAAGGTTCACGGAGTTTGCATTTGAGTGCATTTTGGAAGGTTTGCACTAGAGGTAAAAGATGCAGGTGATGGTGTTCTGGATACAGAGCTCAGGAGAGACTAAATTCTGCCCTGTCCCACTATCCCAATGGTTTCCTTTGTATTTCCAAGACAGGCACAGATAAAAACAAGAATAGGAATCAAAGACATTTTGTTACCAGTTCTACAGTTTTCAAGACCTTAACACAGAGCTCTCTCCTAAAGGCTGGGCCACAGCACACAATGCAAAGTCATGGTGGGGCTTCCATTACGCCCTGCTCACAACTCTTCCTGCCTCCGACACCATGTCTGATTCTTGGCACCTGTCTATTTATGTTATTTGTAAAGTAATATAATTGTAATAGAGATTGATTGTATTCAAGTGGACTTGAACATGAGTCAAATTACCCATATTACTATATGGAACTTGGAAGGAGGGAGAATATGGTCGGTTTACCCTGAGGTTAGCAAGATCCGTCAAGGTCAACTTCCCACTTTTGGGTAGGAGTTGTAAGAGAGAAAGTTTGATTATGCCTGACTGCAGCAATTGCATATCCTAGTGAACAGAGTCCAGTAAACTTCTGCAGTGTTCACTGACCTATTAGATCAATGAGTCCTGCAATAGCTGCAAAAGATTGGGCTCAGATTCACACTTTCTACCTAGAAGGAGTGGGAAGGAAACGTTCTTCCATCTCTCTGGTGAGTATCCCAACTCAGGGGAAGGCATGTGCGTTTTATCCAGAATATCTGAAAGAGTAGGTGGTGTGTGGAGACAAGTGGATGTCCTGTTATCAGAAGAGATGGTGACGGGAGGTGAACATGGCAGTGCAGGTGTAGCTGGGGAGCAAGATTTCTTCTGTTCATCGAAGGTTCTCCGCAGCTAAAAGGCTCTTTCAAAAACATAGTCCTTTTTAACTCGCATTTTGTGAACATTCTGAAAGTTCCCTTCTACAAATAAGATCACTGAAGCTCAGGAACTCTAGGGAATTTGTCCCAACTCGTGCAGCTTGCAAATGGTCGGAACAGGCTGTCATGTCACTTTCCTTTACTCCACTACGCTTCCCCTCACAACTGCCTCACAGCCGAAACGCTGCAGTTCATTCTTAGGCACAAAATGCGAGATGTACACTTACATACACACACTATGTTGACTAGGCATAATGTGGTTTGGATGGTAATTATCTAACTTCTAGGCCTTTCTTGGATTATGCCTGTTGTACCAGCATTTCATTTCATTCAAGCTTAGTCCTGAATTTTTGATTTTTAAGAATGATTATTTACATAGGTTGATGGTAGACCCATATCACTTGCCACATACTAAACTAAAATCAAAATGGATCAAAGAACTAAATATTAAAACAGAAATACTTAATCTACTGAAAGATAAAATAGTAAAGGTCTTGAAATCATAGGTTCAGAACAAGTCATAGGTTCAGGCAAGGACATTCTGAACAGAACCTCAGCTGTACAAGAAATAACAGTAAGAATCAATAAATGGGATTGTATCAAATTAAAAAGTTTATGGGCAGCAAGGAAAATAAGCAACAGAGTGTAAAAGCAAACTACAGGAAGGCAAATTTTTTTTTTTTGCCAACTACCAGCTGTTCTTCAGATGGAGGACAAATATCTAGGATATAGAAAAGCTAAAAAAATTAGAACCCCCTGAAATTAAAAAAATCCGATCCAAAAATGGGCAACTGAATGGTCACTTCTCAGGAGAAGAAATACAAATGGTCAATAAATATGTGAAAAAATGTTCAACTTCCCACGCCACTAGAGAAATGAAAATTAAAACAGCACTGAAATTTCATCTCACTCCAGAAAGAATGACCATTATCATGAAGTCAAATAATAACAAATGCTGGTGTGACTTCAGTGAAAAAAGAGCCCTCTGGCATTGCTGGTTAGCATATAAACTAGTATGAACATTATGTAAATCAGCATGGAGATTTCTCAAAAAAAGCTAAAAATAGACATTCCACTGGACCAAGCTATTCCCCTTACAGGTATCTTCCCCAAAGAGTTAAAGATGTCAATATTATAGTGATACATGCATACCAATGTTTGTAGCAGCACAATTCATAATAGCTAAATCTTGGAAGCAGTCTATATGTCCACCAGCCAACAAATGGATAAAGAAAATGTGATATCTATACATGATGGTATACTACTTGGTTATAAAGCAGGATACATTTAAGACATTTGTAGGAAAATGGATGCACCTTAGAAACATAATGTTAAATGAAACAAGTCAGACACATAATCTAAACACTGTATGGTTTCTCTTGAGTAATCTAAAGTAAAATAGAGAATGAAACAAAAGACTGGTGAAAGGAAACAAGGAGATAGATCTTACGCAACTGGTAAGGGGACCAAGAGATGGAGAGTAGGGGGGCGAGGAAGAGGACATGAAAAGATTTAAAATGTGTCATCTACCTGTACCAACTACCCACAATGAATATAATCATTATATGTTGTAAACATGACTAATAATAATAAAAATAGTCATAATAATGAAATGGGGGAAGAGGATCCAGAGAGAAGGGAAGAATAAGGGTAGGAAGGGAAAGGGGAATAAAAAGGAATCAAAATATGTTAAGAACATGTACGTATTTCCTAATAATGAATGTAACCATCATGTACAGCAAACACGCACTAATAAAATAAATGAAAAGAATCAAAACAGAATTATTATTAATAATACAGTCGTCTCAATTAAATTACCTGGAATGAGTTTGTTAGTGTCCCATTTTGTATACATATGTAATTCACCCCTTTTAGCTTGTTCTCTGTGTTGATTTTACATTTTTGTTTGAGGGAGGTTACATTAAGATAGGTATCGATGCTTTTCTAGGAAAAGTCTGTTCTTACGCTTTCTTCTAGGTATATGCGTTTCTTGGCTCTTATGACCTTTAGGTCTCCAGAACTATCTTCAGTGACAATGGCATGGTTGGCTCCTCTTGGTATTGGTGACTTGGAAAAGGGGAAGGGAAAAGAAAGTAACGAAGAAAAGAGCAGAAAGAGAAAAAAGGGGAGGGATCGAGCACAAGATAGTGTCAGCGCTGAATCCTAGATTTTATGCATGTTAATGGATTTAGACCCTTCCAGTGCGTGGGCAGGTGGGAGACCCGCGTTGGAGTCCGCGGTGTGGTGGGCATGGCGGCGTGGCCTGCACCAGCCCAGGATGCAGGCACTCACCAGTTTGGGTCGGGAGACCCGCGCACAGTCTCTGTGAGGTTGGGTCCCATTTTGTACTTGCAGTTCCTGCCACAGCCTCATGGGTAGTGAGCAGAGGTCTCTCCACGTGGGCTTTTCATCTGACAGTCAGCTGCCCTCTGCCCTGCTGTCTGGAACCTTTGCGGAGGTAACACACGAGGTCTGACTTCCAGGTGGTGGTGGAGTAAGTACTTCGACGTATTGTATGTACCTTCCAGTTATTTTAATGTACTAGTCACAGCTGCGAAATGTACGAAGCTGTCGGACTGTCAGAGGGGAGATGGGGGAGGGCACAGTGGAGAAATAAGGGTCAGAAATTGAGTAATGTGTGCGTAAAGTCCTTCCACAGAACATGCGAAGAGCACTCCAAATGCCTTTGCCCCATTGGCTCCATCGCTCATTGTAGGATGTGTAACCGCAATTATTTTATTGTTTCGTAAAACTTTTTTTTTCAGCTTATGTAGTTTTATTTTTATTTTTAAATTTATTTTGTATTTATTTATTTTTTTTTACCAAAAACATGTATTGTTACATCGTATACATAATAATCACATTTATCATAGTTATTTTGTACCTGTACAAGATGTATCTTGGTCCCCCGCCCCTTCCCCATCTCTCCCTTCCGTTCCCCGCTTTCCTTATTTACAGCAAGTTTATTTACATTTTTCCATTTTTCCCTTTTCCCTTTCCTTCCCTTTTCCCCCTTCTCCCTTTCTAGTTCTCCTCTCTTTTGGATATTATCTTTCTTTTACCTAATATCTATTATGCCTCTTTGTCTTTATGTACACTTATGGTTTCTCATATCAGAGAAACAATCTGATGTGTACTCATGAGTGACTGATTTATTTCACTTAAGCGTATGTTCTCAAGGTGCATCCATTTACCTACAAATGACTCTAGTTTATTCTTTTTATGGCAGAGTAGTACTCCATTGTATAGAAAAAACACATCTTCTTTAGCAATTCCATAGTTGTTGGGCATTTGGGTTGTTTCCAAGACTTAGCTATTACAAATTGTGCTTTCTTTCATTGCTACTTAAAACTGATTCAATTTAGAAGCCTAGGAAACTTTGAAGAACCACTTTCTAAATAAACTGAAGTGTCTTAGAATACTTTAGAACTATTATTATACACAAGGCCTCTAAATTGTGGTATCATTTTGTTCAAAAACATTAAGCATTTGAAATTTAAAAGCAAATGCAATTACCTTAAACTTGTAAAAATAGGAAGATATGAAAATGTATCTTTACAAAGGCAAGGAAGGAATTGAAAAATTAAATCATCAGAGCTCAAGAAGCATGACATATTTCACCTTGAAATGTCAAGATTATTCAATATTGGAGGAAAATATTTTGATGTAACTTTTAGTTTTAATGGGATAACCTGATACTGTGTACTAAGATGGAATTAGAGTAAACAAATCTATAATTTTGTAGCGTTTAAATTTAGCAAAATATTCAAACAGAATTAAAGTCCAACTTTGGCATATCTTGTCTTATAAAAACACATGCATTATTTAAAAGCAGTGCAGGGGGGTAAAAGTACATGTATACTTCCATCTATTTTAGTATAAACAGAACAAAAAATATTCTTCAGGTAGAAGAATTTACACTGAGTTCACCTGAGTATCATTTCACCTATAGCAAAAGCATTTTCTCAGTTGAAATTATGAGATCTCTAGAAACGAGTCAATTTGTAAGTACTCACAATTGCAAATTTGATATACACAGCAAGCATCTTTCAAAAAGAGTTCAGACTTTTTTATTTTAAAAAACCTTTAAAATAGACTGTTAAAAATACATTTTTCAAAAAAAATACATTTTTCAGAAAATGTCAGTGATTCTGCATTACAATTATATATGGCTATACATCTTATTAAAGTTGTGAACATATGCTAAAATAAATCATTATATTATTATTATAATATTTAGAGAATAAATATAAACATTTTTAATATTTATCATATACATGGACATATACTACTTAAATAATTTTAGAAAGAGTTTTATTTTTGAAAATAGTTTTGGCTTGGAACTCTTTCACAGGTCTACCAAATGATAATTGCTCTTTCTTCATGTGTGTATGTGTATATATATATATATATATATATATATATATATATATATATATATGTATATATAAACACAAGGACTTATGCATATGCATGTATGCATATATGTGTGTGTTCTTTTAAATGCTCTTCAATTCTTAAAATGTTGTGATTTGGATGATAAAGCATACTAATCCCAACGTATCCTAAAAATATTGTCTCCTGGAACTATTTCTGAAACTGGAAAATTGAAAACATAATTTCTTCAGGGATCCATTTCTTATAGGAGAAAGGATAGCACCTTTTAAATCAGACAAACTTGTGCTTATCCACCAACAAATAGTAGTGTCTTGAGTGAAGTTACCTTCTCAAAGAGAAGTATTTCTTGTTAATTAATTAACTTATCTTCAGAGTATTCCTCCTTTTGGGGCACTGAGTATATAACAAAGGTTATTATAAAGGTGTTAGCATGAAGGTAATCAGTAGAGGAAAATGCAATTTTGGTTAAATAACAGAAAATGTGAGAGAGAAAGAGTGAGAGAGTGAGAAACAATGATCTACATAACGAAATATTATGGCTTGATATCTGAATAAGGAATCACCAATGTTGGTGATGGCTGTTATTACTCTGTGTTCTTTGAAGATTGAATATCGTGGGATGAAACAAATGAATAAATCTGTGATATTCTAATACTCTCCTTTTCTGATGTTATTGAAAATCTCAGCATGTAAGAAAAGCAATATTAATATGTTAGGAAGTTTAAGTAAAAATTTTGAAGCCTGAAATATGCATCAAAAGCATCAGTATGTATTTATTCTGTATTTCATTTTAAGAATTGTTCCCTAGCCCAGTCCACCAAAAAACCATAGAAGCAGCCACCTACCCAGTGGCCATGAGCATCCTTCATACTCAAGTTGTAGTTTCCAAATAAATTTTTTAATAAAAAGAAACAGACTTTGGTAAGTGAGGTATGTGCCTTCTACCACATGTTTTCTCTGGGGCCCTGAGTCAGCCTTCTCCAGATCCCTGCAGCTGGCATCTGCACCGTGAGATCATCTGAGTGTGATCTTCACATCTCTTTGGACCTGGCACTCTGCTTCTAGTGTCCTTTCCACTGCTCCTAGGAAACCACAAGTTCCGTTTTTAGAAAAAGATCTGTCAAAAGCATCATGCTGCTGAGCTGACAGCAGAGAGAGCTTCTGTTGGCTTCCATCTGGGAACCAAGCAATTACAGATGGGCAGACTTACTGCAACCTTGAAGATTAAAATAAGAAGACTTCTTCTCACAAGGTTAATGACTAAAAAAAAAAAAAAGAGAGAGAAAAAGCCAGGGCTTCTAGGCGGTGTCATACATTGAGGCCATCTAAAATGTGGGCTGAGTTCAGCTAATGGCTTTCACACCTGCTCCCATTTCACAGCCCCATCACTCTTTCCCCTACACATCTGTGAGGCACAGTGACTTACATTTATAAGGTGCTTAATTGTGCTGTTGTAGCTGTAGATTTGAGGAAAGCACTTCAAATTGCATCATAACATGCCGTCCGTATCAGTCAGGTTAGTCCTTTACAATTTAAAGGAGGAAAGATTTAATTGGTTCATGGTTTACAGGGATTCAGTCCATGGTTAGCTGACTCCAAGGCAGAAAAATGATAGTACAAGGGCTTGGTCTAGCAAAACTGCCTAGTTCATGGAGGCTGGGGAGCAGAGCAGTAGAACAGTGCCAGAGAGGAAAGGGCAAGGGACCAGAGACCCAAAGGCTATCTCTCCAAAACTGAGCCACACTCCTGGATGGATCTCAAAGCCAATCAAGTTGACTATCCACCCACCCTAACTGCCACACTATTCTGTTCTTGAAGAGAGACATCTGAAAGGGATATAAAAGCTATTTATACAAAACTGTTTATACAAAACTACAAAACTGTAAAGTTTGTTAAAGGTTTTAAATATTTCACAGATGGAAAAACTGAGATGTTGGGAGCTCAAATGACTTGCACAGAGTTACATGACAAGTAGGTGACAGGCAGCTTGTTTCAGTAGAAAGAACCCTGCATTTTGAGTCAGGAACACGAATTTCCACTTTATCTTGGATAACAATTATCAGTGAGTTTTAGTTAGCAGCAGGCATTCTATTTCAACTCAGTTTTCAAATTTATAAATAAGGCATAATGCAAACAGTCTTTAACTGGCAGTTTTCGAAATTATGAATAAATGAGTTCATGCAGACTTTTGATTTATATTACAGCATCAAAGGAACTTGAAGTGATCTCTTATGTTCATTTAACAAGAAAAGGCTGAACAGATTAAAAATCAGCAGTCATTCTTAAGTCCACCAGAGTAATGAGGTCATGGGGCAAACCAGTGCCCTAAAATTTAAGAGTCAGAGAGGTGAATACAAGGAATCACAACTTTTTGGAACAGAATCCCAGAGGCAGAAAATGCAGTGGGAACCAATCAGGTAAGCCTAGTTTATAATTGAGGAATTACTGTAGGGTCAAGGTGGGCAAATGTGAGATTTACAAACTTTAAGTGTGTCAAGACAAGGAAATAAGCCGCAAATTGAAAGAAAATATTTGCAGATGACATATCTAATAAATATCAATATACAAAGAATTTTAAAAGTCAACAATACACTGAACAGATCAATTAAAAAATGGGCAAAATGCATGAACAGACATCTCCCTGTAGAAGATATACAGATGGCAAATAAACATATTGTCTGTATTATATGTCATTAGAGACATGAATACTAACACAATGTTGAGCTATCACTGTACAACAATTAGAATGGCTGAAATACAGAATGCAGGTGAAAATGTGCAGCAGCAGCAACTCTAGTTTATGCTAAAAGCTGGGGCTGAAAAAAAGTGACTAGTACAGAATTCTGGTTCCCAAGATGTTCATTATCAGCACCTGCCCATTATGTATAAATTACTCTAGAATTTTTGCCTTATGTGGGGAATGGTGCCAAACACTGTTCACACATCTGTTGCTCTTCACAGTTTTATGGCATAGATATTAATATTATTCCCACTCTACAGATAAAGAAACTGACTCAGAGAGTTCATAAATAGTGGGCTAGAGTTTAAACCCACATGGTCTCACTCTGAAGCCTGAGTCCTTACTGACCATCGAAAACATTTGTGATAGAGACAAGCTGAAGGGAAAGAATAGAGGGAGCAGTTAGGAAAGTGATCTCAGGTTGAGTTGAATCTTGAAGGATGAATAGATGTTTGCCAAATGTCTTTCTTTTTTAGAAAACAAAGTCCTATCTTTTCATTCTAGAAATTTCTAGGATTATTTTGAGTATTTTATTGAACACATACTCACTTTGTACCTTCTCTGTGCCAGGCAACAAGTGAACATGAATATAAATTGACACAAGGCAGGTCAGGAGGGTAAGACTCAGGGGAGACACCCCCCCCAACCCCGGTGCTCATGTCTACAGCCAGCATTTACCACTTGGAGATTCTGAGGTCTTACAACAGCAGCTACATGAGTTAGCACAAAGGTTACAGCACAACCTGCAAAACATTTCCATTCTCCATTCTGTTTTCCATGTTAAAATCTAAAAACATTGAATAACTTAGCTAACCATTAAATGCAGAATGGGAACAATGAGGAGAGTATTCCAAATAATAAAAAGCCAGCAAAATAAACTCATTGCAAGCTATCTAAAATATCATTATTATATTTTTATGAAAAAAACAAAGACTTGAAGTTAAACTTTCTTCCATTTTAAAAGTTAAAGTCCAATGAAACTAAAAAAAACAAAATTCTTCCCTTCTTAATTTCATAGTTTGCTTCAACTCTAACCCGGATCTACAAGGTTGTAATAGTTATTGCTCCTATCTCAGAGGGACTGTTATGAGAAAAAAAAATTATCTGGGCTTGTAAATTGTTCCTACTGAGAGTGTGCCGAGTGAATGGGAGGAATTGTGATGGCTCTGCCTTCTGAAGAGAGTCAGACTTGTATCGTGTGGTTGTGAACTGAGATCTAGCTCAGGGCAGGAGCCCAGGTCCCCGCAGCATACATCTATACTCAGAGATGGGAGCCGCTCTGAGATCTTTATTCACATCGTGACCCAGAGCACGCAGCAAGACTTAGGCCCAGTTCAGTGCCCTGCACCAACCCTGGTGGGAAGGTTTTCTTTCCAAGGTCCAGTTACCAGTGCTCAGTCACAGGATTGAGACGTGATGTGTACCAACTACCATGATGATTGTATTTATTTTGTATCACAAGCATGTACATAAAAATACAAATACATGCAATAAAAATACAGAGCAAAAAATATTAAATGGAGAACTCCATAAATAAGTATCTCGTGAATTTTAAATTGTTGCACTTCCAATCTGTATCTACTACCTCCTTATTAGTCATTTAGTAACAGTCTGGTTATCAGATTTGCCATTGCAGTAGCCCATCCTTGTGTTAAAGTACCCCTTATTTTAGTTAATAGCGGCCCCAATTCCCAAGAGTAGTGATGTTGCTGATTTGGATATGCCAAATAGAAGCCATAAAGTGCTTCATTGTAAAAGTTCTTGACTTAAGGGAGAAAAACATTGTAAATGCTGAGGTTGCTGAGATCTATGCTAAGAATAAATAATCTATCTGTAAAATTATGAAAAAAGAAAAAAAATCATGCACATTTTGCTGTTGTACTTCAAACTGCAAAAGTT
>PVJO010021468.1:0-29852 GCA_004026905.1 Hystrix cristata | reverse complement strand
TACTTAACACCCAAAATATATGAAACAATTCTCAAGGGCTACCTAGCAAATGTAGCACGCTGTGGCCTTTGCCCTCAGAACCTTAGGGAAGATTTTTCTGTATTAGAAAAGTCTTTCCCAGTGTCTCAGCCCTGCTCTCCCAACAAGTCTGCACCTACTGGTTTTTAAAATGTGGATTTAGAGCCCCAAAGTTGATGGAAATTTAAAGAATAGTTGAAATGTATGGTCATCATTCCTATACTTTAGCAGATAAAATGTCTTGGAATTTGGGCTGCATTTAAAAAGGCCACATCTGAGCTGTTTTATTTCAAGTGTAGTTTACTCACAAACAAAAATGTGCTACCTAAATTCACTTCGAAATTTAAACATTGAAAATTGACAGAAGCTCCTAGTAACTACTGAACTACTGAGCACAGAATTTAAGAGTTTCTTGGGTTTTCCAGTTCATGGGGAGGGGAGATGATGGACATCGTAGGAAAACAAAGAAAGCATTATTTTTCTCTGAAATCCAAGAGAGGGCTAAGGGGCAGGGTGCCTGTGTCCTTCTGGTGAGCCCTCCTGCAGCTGTGTGTTTGATGCCTTTTGGGGCACCCTCCATTTCCCTGGCATCACAAGCTGACCTGTGAGTTAACAGCTGTACCTATGTCCATAAACAGGGTCCACAAAACCATCAGATTCATAAGCCATCCCTGAGCTTCAAGGCAGGATGAACTCCAGAAGCAGAATATAGTCACGTGGCTAGGTGTGGTGGTCCAGGCCTGTTGTCTCAGCTACTTAGGAAGCTGAGGCAGGAAGATGGTTTAAACCTTCAACTTCAAAACCAGCCTGGACAATATGGCAAGACTCTGTCTCAAAAAAAAAAAAAAAAAAGTAGCAGTTTGGTTTAAAATCCACAGCCAGTCCCACACAGGAGCTAAGAATGTAGGGCGATGTGAAACGCAACAAGTAAGGCTCTCCTGTCATTTTTTATCTGGCCTTTGCTGCTGAGTCACTATTAGGCAGGCTGCTAGGCCAGGCACCTGGCTTAGTTAACCTAAACACAAGCTGTTGTGACAGATAAACCCTAAAATCTCAGAGTCATATCTAATAAAGGTTATTTGTCACTCACGTCATAGATCAATTCCGGATAAGTAGTTGGGCAATTTATTCTCCATCTGTGATGTGGGGCTCAAGTTCCCTCCTGCTTCACCACCTTCGACACGGGAGTTGTGTCTGCGCCAGACACCCACAGAGAAAGTGCGACCTGCAGCAACTGACTGCCCAAACATCCACTTCCTTTAGCAGCTTGTTTCCAAAAACTTCAAAGATGGCACAAACTCCAGTTAGGAGATCGCACACACTCCACGAGGCACAGTTAGCAATGCTTTCTCTTTTCAGAGTTGAGGGTTTGGACACAGGAAGATCAACAGTGATTGCCAAGTAACTGGTACAGAATTTCTTCCCTGTGGAATGGTAATTGTCTGCTGGTCTTGGTCCGGGACTGTATTCAGCAGGCATTATGTTCCTTCCCAACCTACTAGTGCAACATAAGTGAAGCCGAGTATAGTGGTATGCGCCTGTAATCCCAGCACTCTAGGAGGCTGAGGCAGAAGGATTGCAAATTCCAGCCCAGCTGGAGCAATTTAGTGAGACCATGTCTCAATTTTTTTTTTTTTTATTTTAAAGGCCTGGTATTGCAGCTCAGTGCAAAGGCCCGGGGTTCCATCCCCAGTATCATGAAGAAAGAAGGAAGGAAGAAAGGAAGGAAGGAAGGAAGGAAGGAAGGAAGGAAGGAAGGAAGGAAAGAAAGAAAGAAAGAAAGAAAAATGATTCACCTAGCCATCTGAGAACACACATCTAAGCACTGCTTATGAACTCACCTCTAATAAGCACTTCTAGATTTTTGAAAGTAATGTATTTGATTTACAGCACTGAGTTTAACTCTGGTTCATTACTATACCTAAGGAAGTTATTTACCTTCTCAAAGTCTGAGTATCCGGCTGGGAATGTAGCTCCTCAGCAGACAGTTTGCCTAACATGCATGAGACCAGCTTGGATTTCAGCTACATGAAATAAATAAATAAAAGTCTGAGCATTAGGTTTGCACCATTATATTACACACATTCCTTGGAACAAGACTTCTATTGATAATGGACTGAGAACAGGCCAGAATGTCCTAGTGGAGGAAAAAGAGGAGAATATGCTATTTGCTGTGTTTAGTCTCATGATGAGATATTAGAGTTAGTGGCATCTGGAGGAGTTGGGATCAATCTGCCAAGAGAAAAGTATTTGGTTCAAGTGTGATGGGGCACAACTGTAATCCCAGCGACTGGGGAGACTGAGGCAGGCAACACAGCCAGACTCCATCTCAAAAAAGTAGTAAAAATAATTCACTTTTTCAGCCTTAAAGGGACACAAGCCAGACTGCCTTTCTCTCTTGGAATCGTGATTTGTGCAGCCACTTATAGCAAGTTAAAATACAGGGTCAAAGCAATTGCCCTTTCCCCTCCCCCCCCACCTCCCACCCCACCCTGGGACCACAGCACTGTGGAAGGCAGGTAATTCCTTCCCACTTGGTGGGGGATCTGTTTTGCAATCAACAAAGGCATAAGGTGGATACGTCACCTTGCTTGACAGAGTCATTGCGCAGTGTATGTACACATCAAAAAGCCATGTTGTACACCATGCATATATACAATTATTATTGTTCAACCAAAAATGTTTAAATTGAAACCTAAGCTGGGCATGAGGGTGAATGCCTGTAATCTTAGCACTGTAGGAGGCTGAGGCAAGAGGATCACAACTTCAAGCCCATTATGGGCAATTTGGCAACCTCGCAGGACTCTGTCTCACAAAAAAAGCCTAGAGATGTAGCTTGGTGCCAAGTCCATAAGTTCAATTCCAGTCCACAAAAACAAAAGTAAAATACATTTCAATCTAAAAAATCCCCAAAAGCATAAGAAACCACAATGAAATTTTCCATTAGAGACTGTTAGCTGAACACACACACTCTGCTCTCCTGGGGCTCTTCTAATAATCTGACTGATTTTCAGGAAGATTGGCTCCTCCTTAGATTCCTAAGGAATCTTTTCTTTCTGTGCTTGGTTGTCCAGGAACAGCACTCACTGCCTCTGGGCTGCTAAGCACAAACCCACAGCCGCCACCAGCCTGCCAGGACACACAGCGCCCCTCCCACCCTCCCGGACCGGGTGAGCCCAAACAAGGCTTCTAATCTGGACTAGAATCCACCTTTCTAGCACAGACACCAATGGTTCCAGCCCAGACACCTGGGCTCTTCTGACCCACCAACCTAAGCTAACGAAAACCAGGGCCTGCCTCTAAATAAAACCTGCATTTTCTCTTCCTCCAGTGATGTCATTAGCCTCTTACAAAATGGAACAGGCTCAACTAAATTAGGACCCTACTCTCAAATAGCTCCCTAAATATCCCATCAGTGATGTATATTAATGATTAATTGAGTGCTGTTGTAGAAGAGTAATTAAAATTACATCTTGGGGGTTTGGGGTGTAGCTCAGTGGAAGACTGTTTGCCTGGCATGCAGAAGGCCCTGGTTTTGAGCACCCCCCAGCATGGCAAAAATAAAATAGGACCCTGAGATTATGTGATATTCTTAAAGCCTGATTTTCTACATCTAGATGAATGAAAAATTCAATCCTATAAGTAAATAGTATATGATATTGCATATAAATATATATAATAGATACATATATATTTTACAGCATAAAAGCTAAAAATGCAGATTAAAAAGAAAATAGAAAAAAATCTCCTATTTTGCTCATCATTCGGAATGTACATCACTGTCCTCCCAATGCCTATGTGGCAGGATGACATATAAAATGTTAGCTGTTTTGCTTTCTAACACTTTGTTCTTATATTCCTCTCCCAGAAGAGGAAATAATTCTGAAGTATCAAGACTTTAAGTAACAGAGAAATGACTGAAGTAACTGTGTTTATCTGGAAGCAACTAAATACCATTTTCTGTATCAAAAATGATGAGCAGGATATGGACTCTAGGGTAGGAAGATGAGATCAGAAATCATGAACTGAATTTTTATCAAATAATTAAGTTACTTTTGCAGTGTACCTAATTTTGTGTCCTTGAATAGCATATTCAGTACACACACACACACACACACACACACACACAGGGGCATGCACTTATGCACATACAGCTTTGCATATTCAAAAACAAAAGTGAAATCATATGTACTGTGCTAAACTTGCTTTTTCCTTGAATAACACATCTGAAACATCTTTGCATGGACTAAACTTTCAGTACCAGGCTGAAACGTGTTCTGTCCACCCCCTTCTACCAGATTATACGGGACTGCATTTTTCCAAGGGGGCCACAGCAATATCTCTGAACCCATATGTTCTTCTGTGCTGTGACCTTGCCACTCCCCCACCAAGAAGTAGAGTGGAATTCACTTCCCCTTGAATCTGAGCTGTCTCTGGTGATTCACTTTTACCAACAGACTGTGGTAGAAGTGTCTATTTCGTCAGCTTCTGAAACTAGGTCAGGAAAGGCCATGCAACTTCTGCGAGGTGCTCCGGGGTTCTTTGCTGTCTGGACCCTCTCTGTCAGGACCATATGCCATGCTGTAAGAGACCCAAGGCCCACAGAGAGGCCAAACGCAGGCACTCCGGGTGACAGCCGAGTGAAGCCCAGGCTCCAAGTCAACTCTGCCCAGGCAAGAGACATGGAGGTCAAAAGTCTCCAAATGACTCTAGCTTCCCATCTTTCGATTCACTCTTAGCTATTCAAGTCTCCCCCACTAAGCCCCTAGACATGACAGATCAAAAGAATCCATCGCCACCTGTGCTCTGTTAGATTTCTGACCCACAGAATCTGGAAGTATAATAAAATTGTTGTTATTTTACACCACTAAGTTGTACGGTGGTTGTTCTGCAGCTATTGATAACCAGACCACACGTGCAAGAGTTTCCGGGGAAAACTAAAATAATGTCACTAGTCTAAAGATGAAGTAACAAACTAGATCCTCTGCAAACAGCTAATACACTACAATGACTAAGAAATCCCAGTTTAAAAATCTTAAATTTTCATGTGGCTTCCCCTATATGTGGGGTTAATGCACATTATGCATCAAATATTTTATTACCCACCAAACCTGAATGAAATGTTTAATACACTTCATTTCATTCACAAAACTCCACAAGTATTTTATCCTTATTTTACAGATGACAAACTTGAAGCTCAAAATAGTTACTTAGCTAATAAATGGCAGAACAGGAGCTGGGGATTTAGCACAATGGTTAGAGTGCTTGCCTAGCAGGCACTAGGCCCTGAGTTCGATCTTTGGCACCAAAAATAAATAAATGGCAGAACAGAGATTTGAATTCTCACCTTCTGGCTCCAAATTGGGGTAGTCTGCCCATTATACTACATGATACTGCTGCTACAGCACTAACAGGAGGCTTATGCCACATAATAAAACGGTAATAGTACAATACTGCTGAAAATACAGGGAGGACCTCAGTAGAATCTGGTCGTAGAGAGGATTCCATCACCTCATTCCTAGTTTTTTTCTTAACCAAGATTTGTATCAAACTAGTTTGCCAGCACACTCATGAATAAAAGACTCCTCCACCAAGAAACACCGAACATGACATTATCAAAGCCACCATGCACTGACCTGGTTTGTTTCCACTTTGCTTTTCATAAGAGATCATGTTGCTCTATAACCAGCATTCTATAATCATAATGGCGCCCTGATCATGAAGAGAGATGTAAGAAGATGGTGGAGATGACAGGGGCATTTATCATTTACCCGAATTTTGGTACTACCCCCTCTCAGGGTTCTTTCTAAAGCAGGAAAAGGGGTTCTAAATTTAATATTTGAGCAGTAGTTCTTGGGACAAAAATCATCTAATGCACTATACCTGTCCTACATCAGCATCAGTAATAATACCAACAAGAACAATAATAATACGAGCTTGTAATTCCTGAGTGTTCACCAGCATCAGGCACCAGGCTTCATGCTTTCTTCCTACCATGTTTATTCTTAATTGCGCCTCTGTACTGTAGCCACTATAACAATCAGTATCTTACAAATGAGGAAACAGGTTTACAAAGGTTGAGTAGCTGACCCAGAAGACCTCAGTTGGGAAGCTAAAGGACTGAATTTGAGCAAAGATGCATCAGACTCCACGGTCCTCACCCTGTCTTCTTTTGATTTAGTGTGTGCCCCGTTCGGAACTGCCGACAATCTTTTGTGTATGATCCCTAAATCTGGAGAGTCCGCCACATCATAAGTCCCACTATCAAAAGAGGGAACCAGAAACTGGCTGGCTGTTCTAATGGGGGTGGGGAGCTCGTCTTAAGAATGGCCGGGGGTAGAGGGCTCCCTAATAGAGTCAGCAATGGCCGTCACTACAATGGCATCTCCACTGCAGCCATCATGTTATTTTTATGTGATTGTCAAGTCACCAAACCTAACCTTAACCCTCCCAGAGTTTCTCTGATATCAGTTAGACCTTAATACATTTCATGTCTGCTTAAACTAGCCCAAGTTTTGTTATGTGGGACTAAACTTGAATGGCACAATTCCCGCAAAACTCAGGAAGTAGTATTTCAAACAGAGCTACAAATACCTGTTTGTTCTGTTTTTCACAAGCTGTAGTCGATTTTATTATTAATAATTTATTTTAAATGAATACATCTTTTTTTGAGGCAGTCTCCTAATAATTCATCAAAGGCCACAGGACAAATTCATCCTCCTCAGCTCTGTAGAGAGGTCCACTGACTTTTCACCAGTTGACAACGCATTTCTTTCATGAGTAGAAACCCTAATAACTTTCAAAGATATTTTACTCCATTCCAAGTTTTTCTTTCCTGCTCCTTTTGCTATTACTATTTTTCTGTGTGTGTGTGTGGTGCCGGGGATCGAACTCAGGCCCTTGTGCTTACAAGGCAAGCACTCTAATCATTGAGCTAAATCCCCAGCCCCTTTTGCTATTACTATGAATGAGATATATCTGGTTCTAACTGTGAATTTAATCAAACTCTTACACCACTGTCTTAACTTTATTCCTAAGGCCAAACTCTGGAACACTGTTAATATTCATCAAATGTTTCATTCTTAAAAATATCATCCTCATTTTCTGCCTCTGTCCTACAGATAGATTGGCTACTGTACCTTAAATGACTTTATATAATTGTGAAGTGTTCAGAATACTTTTTTGTCTAATTTTGCCTACTGGTTGTCAGCTAATCAATAGCCTGCAACATAACATGTGGTGTGCTTATTTGAAGAACAGGGCAGGCGGTGTTGGTTCCCTACTTGACAGCCCTTTCCCTTTATTTCTTATAGAGTCCAAATACATCCAGACATAAGGCAGAAACATGCTCTGATGGTGGGCTATTCCCAAAGCCCCACTAATTAAATTCTCGTGTTTTATCTTCCCTTTTGCTGTGATTGATTTAAGGCGGGCTACAGTCATACCACCCTGAATGCACCCAACCTTGTCTGATTTAGGGGTGGACATGAGGTGTAGATACAAATCTGACCAATCAAACTGAGGGTAGACTAACTTTAGAATCATTTGTCTCCCTGATAAAAAGAGACCTATCATAAAGAAGAGTACCTGTACTTCCTGTTTTGTATAGCACCATGTGTGGATATGATGTTTAGAGTTGAGGCAGCCATTTTTATAACCATGAGGGATGTCTTTGTTGGTTTGTTTGTTTGTTTGTTTTTAATGTAAACCTGCAAGATGTAGAGATCAAGAGAGGAAGCAATAGCAAGAAATGTTGGAATCTGGAAAACAGACAGACGAAGGATAGCTGATAGCAGAGCTGAGAAAGTTGAATTCTAAGCTGGCAGTGAAGAAAGCTGAGAATGAGCCTGTTTAACACTTGAGAATCCGCAAAGGTCTTAGAGTAGGGCAGCACTAAGGACTTCAAGATGATAAAATAAAACCACAGCGGTTAATCCCCTGGACTCCGTTCTCATTCCATATAGTTCTACAAATACCCTGCACCTCCACCCGCACAGTACTGGTGGTTTATTCAGTGAAGAAGATAAAATGGAGGATAGTTGAGGTCACAGATACTGTACTGAAATCAGAAGTATTTGGTAACTCGGTATTCACGGAAGACTTTAGTCCTCTTTCCTCACTTAACACCCCAAACACTGACGACTGAACCTTAGCACTCCAGGCAGGTAATTTTTAGAACACTTGCCAAGTAATCTAACCAGGTCAAGAAGAAAAAACCTAAAGAAACAGACACAGGGATAAGGAATACTCACTTAGGACACCTACAGTAAGGCTCCCACCATGACAAGTTTGAGCCACACTCAAAACTGCACATTGTCTTTTGGGTTCTCCATCTTAGTCAGAAGCAGACAACCAGGGACTTTCAGTCCTCTGAGAAAAGTCCCTAACACAGACACTGGAAATCAAACAAACAGAAGGAAGAAAAGCCAAGCAAACAGGTGGAAACAGAAATTGTGAAGGGAAAAGAAAATTTCAAAAACATTCTCTAATATTCTTTAAGAGAAAAGAGAATATTTTGTTTCCATAAAACAAGAACCAAACGCTTACTCTAAAAATATAATCTGACTGTAAGAATGAGCATGTGAAATTTTAAAATATGTTAATAGAATTTAAAACTCAAAGGCTGGAAAATAAATTTGTAGAACTCTCCTAAAAGTACAGCGTAAAGGCAAAGCTATGAGAAATACTAATAAAAACTTTTAAACTAGAGACTAGCCAAGAGCATCCAACACCCAGACTATAAGAGTTCCAGAAAGACAAAATATAAAAAACAAATAGAAGAAAATAATCAATTCAAAAAATGTTCCAGGACTGTGGGCATGAGTTGGCAGATCAAAAGAATGCTCTGGGAGTCATATATGTTACATTAAATAAAGAACCACTCATGGAATATCACTGTGGGATTCCAAAATCCTAAAAAATAAAGAGATGATTCTACTATCTCCCAAAGAGGAAAGGGTATCGCATACTAAGGATTATGGGAATCAAAATGGCTTCAGATTTCTCCACAACAGTGCTGAAAGCAAAACTACCCTGTCAGTCACTGTTTGACCAGGAAAACAGAAGTCACTCTAGGTACTGAGAAATAAGAAGGGGCTTAATAAAGAGAATCAGGGATTTATACAACTAAGGGTTGTGGGCATGATAGTCAGGGGAGCAACAGGCAGAAGTAGATGAGTCTTAAGACCACACATACAAGTTATGGAAAAATCTTTGCCATCTAATGTGAGACACTGCAGGGCATGCTGGCGCATGCTTGTGATCCCTGCACTTGGGAGTCTGAGGCAGGAGAATCACCATGAGTTCAAAGCCAATCTGAACAGCAAGACCCTGTCTCAAAAAACCAATAAATAAATGAAATAAGTCAGTCACTGCGTTTAGTCCCAGAGATCAGTGCCATCAAAGCAGGCCATGACTTTGAGCTTGCCTTGGCCCTGCGTCTGCCTACAACAGCCTCTGGGGAATGAAGGTTTCTTTTCTGCTTCCATCTCAGGTCTCTCTAGAGCAGGTGGAGGTGGGATTCTCTGTGGAATTGTTACTTCCTCCTCTTTAATCAAGAGCAGACTCTAGAAGGGATAATAGGGATGCCAAGCTGGACAGAGACAAGCTAGCACAATGAGGCAGAAATGGTGCCTACAAAACCCAGAGCATGCTGGGCATGGTGGCGTATACCTGTAACCCTAGCACTCTGGGAGGCTGAGGCAGGAGGAGGGCAGTTCTACTGTAGCCTGGGCAACTTAGTGAGACCCACTCTCAAAATTTAAAAAAAATTACATGATGTAGCCCAGTATGAAGGCCCTGGATTCAATAACCAGTATAGAAAAAAAAAGGCCTGGGTTCAATTCCCGGTATCATACACCCAAAAAAGTGTTGTTACCAAGTTCTGAGGTTCTGGAGTCTAAGGGTTGGTTTCCAGGTTCTATCTGCCCTGAACAAAGAACTAGTCAAGAGAAGTGCAAAAGGTAGTGAGGTTTTACATTTATTAATGGTAGGAGAATAAACATGCCCTACAGAGGGAGTGTGGGCCAAGCCAAGTAGGAAAAAGAGCGCACTGTGCAGGATGAGAGCAGACCACTGAGAAAGAGCAAGCACAGTGGCCATGAGGTTAATGGCAGCCATCTTTTGCATCACCCCCGCCCCTCAGGCTGACCTCAGATCCAAGCCATCCTATCAAAAACCTGCTTGCATTCTCCCATAAAGATAGCACTGAAGACAACACTTTCTGATTGGTTCCAGGTGCAAAAGCACATGTCTCCTGGGTCTCCATGACTAACAGGTCATACCCACTTGCCCAGCTGGCTAGCCACACTCTAATCTCCTGCCTCATCACTATAATTATAATCAGGAAACTACAAATTAAAAATTTATCCTTTAAATGAAAAAGAAAAAAAAAATGATCCTGGCTGCTTTGCCTTTGAATTCCATTCCTTACAACTTACTAAAGTGTTAAGTTTCATAGTAAATACTTCCTGAAAATCAGGACGCCATCAGAGTTCCCCTCAATGGACAAAAGATGGAATATTAAATAAACAATATTAGATGCTTATACTAAAGTAAACTACAGAAGGATCGAGATTTGATCAATATGTGAAGATTGAAAACCTGAAAGTAAAAGAGGAAAATATGATAGAATCCATTTGAAATATGGGAGTAAGAAAAGTATTTCTAAGCATGATACAAAATATAGACGCTATAAAAGGAAAAGAGCTAAATACAAATACATTTTTTAAAATTCTGCCTAGTAACAACACCATAAACAAACCGAAAAGACATGAAAAACTGGGAACAACTATCTGCATTTCTACATATTGATAAGAAAAAGACCAATAATTCACTCCAAAAAATAGGCAAAGGATATAAACATAGTTCTCTGGAAAGAAGTTTCAAATGGCTTTTAAACACATGAGACTATGCTTCTCCATAACAAGGGAAATGCAAATTAGACCACAGATTGGCACAGATAAAAATTTTGATAACACCATGTGGATGGAGGTTAGAGAAACAGATGCTTTCACATATTGCTGGTGGGAGTGTAAACTGGCTCAGGTCCTGTGGAGAACAACTTGACAATCTCTATCAAAATCTGAAGTGCCTGTTTTGGCAGGCACCAGGAGTTACGTACCCCAAAATCATTCCTCCATATTCCATGTTAACAGAATCCAGTTGTTCAGGTGGCGATGTGCCAAATCCCAAGCAATGAATTTATGTATTGATTTATTTATATTTATTAAGCATTTACTGTGTGCTAGGCACTATTACGGTCTCTAGGAATACACCACCAAAGGAAGCCAACCAAACCTCAGATTTCATAACAATCCAGCATCTGCCGGGTGAGATACACAGCAAAAAGACGACAGTGGCATTTTGATGTATATTTCATATAATGAATGAACATATAATTTTTCATTCAAATTGAAACACTTTTGAGAGTGAATGGAATGTTACAATAATATATGCAGGCACAGGCCAGGATTGTCCCAAACTGTAATCCTAAAATAATGACATTAATACGTCTTCCTTTGCTATTCTGAACCACGCCTCTCCATTCTAAAACAACTCTACCAGCAAACCCGGGGGGGGGGGGAATCAGGATCCAAACTAGCTTTGGAGAAAATACATATGACAGACAAAAAGATGTTCAACCTCTTTAATAATGAGGAAGGTTGGAAATAAATCAGTAATAAGATGCCTCGGAAGGATCTGAATGAGAGGAAGGATGTGTCAGAGTGCTTTCAAAATAAATGCAGCTTTGATTCGAAATTGTAATGTAGTATATAATCCCCCGGTCATATCTCCTGACATTAAAATGATTAGAAGATTGCTGAATTAAGGGAAGGAGTTATAATAATAATAGATTTCCTTTCTTTAAAACAGCACAGAACACTAGAACTTTTTTTTACAAAATCAGAATCGCCATCCACTCCCTTTCGCTTATCGCTTCCCCACCCTCCTTGTTAGGTAATGAGTGGCTAATGAAATAGGGAAGTGACTGCCAGAAATCTTCTGGCAAGGCTTGCTTCCTGTTAAAAGGGCCCAACGCGAGAAGAAACTTGCCGCTCCAGCCCGGAAAGTGGCCCCGGTACCTGCAGCCACAGTCCTGCAACTATGAAATGAGAAGCACAAAAAAGAAAAGTCAGCTGGCTAAAGGTTGCAGAAATAGAAGATCCAGAAGACAGAAAAGCTCAGAGCCCTTGATGACTGTGTGGAGCTTCGGGACCACTCCTGACATCACTTGACAGAGCCGTGGCTGTGAGTTAGGAATGGCAGAGAGACTTTTGTCTGCACATCTTCTGGAAATTTTTAAATTTCTCTGTACATGTATGAATCACTTATTCAAATACAACTGTAATACTGTGAATCTTGTCAATCAGTCAATGAAACCAAACATTGTTTCGGCTAAATTTTGAGTCAAAATGTAATTTTTTTTTTTTTTTTTTGAGACTGAGTCTCGCTGTGTAGTTCAGGCTGGCCTCCAAGTCGCCGTTATCCTCTGGCCTGTAATCCCAGCACTTGGGAGGCTGAGACAGGAGGAGTTCCATGAGTCTGAGACCAGCCTGAGCTACATAATTCAAGGCCAGCCTGAAATACATAGCAAGACGCTGTCTTTAAAAAAAAAAAAAATTAAAATGAAAAGCACATAATTTGATGGAAAATGCGATACAGTGAAATATATTACGGGACAAAAAGGACTTTTGGTATCAACTCTTACATAGTGGTAAAGCTCTGATTTGCAGAAATCATTATTTCCAGTCAAACCCAGCTTGACCATTTTCACCTAATTTATTTGTAAATAATTCAAAGTATTGATTCATGCTGCATTCATAGAACAAAACTTGACTTTCCTAGTTTTAGAACCCCGAAACCTGTGCCAAATGCTTTGAGAACTGACTTACTACAGTGATTTTTTAAAAAACATTTGCATCTCAGGTGTTGATTTTAATATTGAAAAAAAAAAGCATCCATGCTTATGGGCTCTGATGAAATTTCACAGACGAAGTCTGCCGCGCCTGTTGGTGCGATTCCCTCCTGGAAGATTCCACACATTCCTGTCTCCCGGTATCTCCATATTGGGGCGAGCCCTGTGAAAATGGCTGAGCTTCGTCGCTTTTGTCTGCTGCGTCTGCCGCATCCGGACACCAGAGGGCGCAAGGAGGGCCAGCTCTTGTTTTTCTTCGAATCTCAAATCCAAATCCCAGAGGAGAACAACAAAAGACCCGAACACAAGGGGCCTTGAAACAAAGGGACAAGGGAAAAGGCTGCACGCCAAGTTTTACTGAGTCGAATTTGCTTCCTTGCACCACCCCAACCTCCTCCTCCCCGCCTTAAACTTGGAACTAGAAATAAACAACTGAAGCTGCACATAGGAACTGTTCGGCCAACCAGAAAAACCAGAGTGGAACCGAGTAGTCAACAAAGGGCCAGGGGAAGAGCATCGCGGAGGTGCACTTGAGCGCTTTCGTTTTGACTAATATTAGGAACTTTAAAATTTGTTGTTGTTGTTTGCTTTTCTGAGTTCAAGAATAACAAGTACCAGAGTAGAAAATTTAGAAAATATCAAAAATTCAAAAAAACAGAAACCAAAACGTTCTGACAGACACAACTATTTTTATTTTCATATATTTCTTTCCGGACTTTTTCAGTATTTATATGTGCATAAAACAGGTCTTTCTACATGCTGTGTTGTGCTGGGTGGTTTTTGTTCTCTCATTTACTAGATCTTCAGCTTAATTTTTTAAATAAATTCTCATAATAAAACTTTGCCAATCACATACATTCACAGGTAGGAGAATAAAAAAATTTCAGAAGTGCTACAGGCAACTTTTTTCCTAAGACAGCAACAACTTGCATACCAGATCTGAAGGCCAGTTGCACATTTGAAGCAAGCATAAAAGCAGGAATTTGCCTGATATTTAGAAGAGGAAACAGGTAAAGACCAAAAAAAAAAAAAAAAAGACATTGTTCTGTCCCATTGCAAACAGGCAGAGTGACTTTGTCCTTCCTAACAGCCTGAACCCTGTCCCCAAAGGGGGAATGTGATTCTCTAGGACTCCCAGTCCCCCCAGTTGGGAACAGTGCTCGCCTTAGGGCTAAACAGACTAGCACAGCTGCTAATCCAGACAAGACAGCAGGTGGTCAACAAGACAGAAAAATGTCAGGAAAGGGGAGGTCGCTGACCTGGAGGCTTGGGGCCAAGGATGGCTGGCTGCCTCAAAGGACCTGAAGCTTGGCCCAGCCTAGGGGCAGACAGCCCTAAGGAGCGTAAGACCAAGAGGTGGTGCCCCCAGGCCTCCAAAAACACCTTATCACTTAACAGGCAGGCTCCTGCGCTCTACGGCAAGGAAAGAGTGGTGATGGTTTCCTTATCTGGGTCAAAAAGATGTGTAAGATCCCTGAAGCTTCTCAGTGCTGGGAATTGAGCCCAGGACCTTGGGGTGCTAGGCAAACACCCTATGACTGAGCTACACCTCCAGGCCAATCTGGGATTTGTAACTGTCCCCCACCATCCATTATCTTGTTTCATGCCTCCTGCTTCCTGCCACCCTTGGTCTCTAAGCAGCAGCCCTCCACCTGCTGTTTCCCAAATCCCCACATCCTTATCCATAAGCACTGAGTGCCTACCGGCTCCATTGTCCCTCAGTGCTGGGTAACTTCCCCCCACTTCTCCTTCAAAGTTCATCACCTTTGGGGGTCCTGCTGGAAAGTAGGCCTTCAAGCACTCCAGTCCTTCCTTATCTGTAACCCATGGCATTTTGCACCTCCTTTCATCACCCTCTACCTTTGTGGCCTTAACCTTCCTGTACTCAGTTTCCTCAGTGGTAATTGAGAGATAATTATTGTACCAAACTTGTAATATTAGTAGGAATAAATGGTTAGTATTCTAAAAGCACTTAAAATAGAGCCTCACGCATAGCGCAAGAAATAAAGAAATAGGTATGCCAATTTCATTTGGCGTTAAATTTAGGCAGAAATTTATTGACAGTTAAGCCAGTTATTCTGAGCAAGAGAGCCTGACCACAAAAAAATGACCCCCCACCCAGGAAGTCCCAAAGCCAGATGTTAGAACTAGATAGCTGATAAGCAAGCAATGTTGCACAATCAAAGGAATGCGCAGAGAAGGGTGGGTTTACTGAAAAACTGAGGGGAACTTAGATTGTACCCCTTGACCTCTGCCAGGGAGGGGCAGGAGAAGGAACTTTGCGCGCTAGAAGGTATAAAGGTCCCTGCTTGCTTGAATTGAGGTATGCTTGCCTTTGGACAGACACCCGTTTCTGTGGAATCGCCATTAGAGTTTCGCTTCCCCTGCGCTTCATGTCTCTGAGTTTACACTTTTGAGATCTGGACGGTGGGCCTCTCCCACAGCAGGTTCTCAATAAGCATGAACTTTAGATACAGGAGTTAGGGCGTGGCGAGGCTGGCAGGGAAAACGAGTGGGACCTGTAGGTACAAGGTCCCGGGACAGCGTCAAATAATTCCCAGGACCCCGTATGTGGAGCTTCTCGCGGACTCCCGCGAGATGTAGCCGCCATAAAAGAGGAGCGGTGGGAAGTGCCCGCTATCGTGACTTTTCACGGTAGCCGACCTTGCGTTTCTGACACCCCGGGTACCCTTTTATCTTTGCTCTTTTTCTCTTTTGTTCGGACCAAGTTCACTCTGGAGAGCCAGTTTTTCCCTTACCCCCCCACCCCTCATTTTTCAAATAAACTGTTGGCACCGCTTTGGGTTTGTCTCATCCACTTCTTCCTTCGAGACAAGAAGGACATGGAACGCTTTCGTTTGGTGAGCCATTTTTAAAGGAGCTACCTGGCAACACTATGCCTCGCTCACAGCACTTAAGAAACTTTAGTATAACTACCAGCTAAAGTGTAAGTTCCTTGAGGGCCGGAAGTGTGTTTTCCTTTTACTTTCGCGCGTGTGCGTGTGCGTGTGCGTGTGTGTGTGTGTCCAATGTCTAGCTTCATGCCTGGCATTGAGGAAGATCATAAAGGTTTTAACTTTGTTTTTAACTTTATGTTGTTTAAAGAAAGTAGGTTCAGAGGGGTTTGGAATTTAGTTCAGCAGTAGAGCACTTGCCTAGCAAGCGCAAGGCCCTAAATTCAATCCCCATCACTGCAAAATAAATAAATTAGCTTCAGAAATAGTGAAGTATGAATATTCCCAATAGTTGTTTTTTATTCTTCTCCTTAATAATGTATTCATCTAAGGCTATCCTCTGGGCTCAAAGCATAACATACACTCTTGAATTTTAATGTTTATGGAAGGCTAGTTCACATAAATGCATGCAAAATTTTGGATTTAACAGATACAAATAATGTTTCTGTAAATAAATAATTGTAGAATCCAAAAACTACCCGCAAGTAATTTGGGCTTTCAGTTATGGGAGAGGAGAGAAGGGATGAAAAAAAAAAAAAAGGTTGGGTAGTAAGCTAACCAGAGTTCTTGTTTTCATGTTCAAAGGTTGAGATGAGCAGATGAGAATAAATTGGGGGTAGGGGGGAGAAACATAAGAAAGAAAAAACTAGGTTTCATATGCACTATTTAAAACTTTTTCGTGGTTTCTCATTACTCTCCAGATAAAAACAAGTCCTTCAAGAGGTTGAAAAGATACAGCAGCTTGGGGGAAAATATTTGCAAAACGTAAATCTGATCCAAAGTCTGGCTATCAGAATATTTTTAAAACGTTCAAAATTCAATAATAAGAAACCAACCCAATTTTTAAAATAGGCAAAATATTTGGATGCTTTAATGAGTCCAGGAAAAGATGCTCAACATCTTTAATTATTAGAGAAAGGCATTTTAAAACCACAATGAGATGTTGCTATACACCTATTAGAATAAGTCACATTAAAAAGTTTACAATACTGCTATGGTCTGGATAAAAGTCCCCTAAGGGCCCATGTTGAAGAGCCTGGCCCCCAGTTTATGCAGCTTTTGGAAGGTGGTAGAACCTTTAGGAGGTGTGGCTTACTGAAAGGAAGTTAGGTCATTGGGGGTGTACCCTAGAAGGGGATACTGGGACCCTGGTCCTGTGCTGTCTCTCTGTTTGCTTGTGGGCTGCCAAGATGTGAGCAGCTTCCTTCCCTATGCACGCTCATCATGATTCTGCCTTACTACAGGCCTGTTGGCTACAAAGTAAAGGCAACCAAAGACTGAAAACTCTAAAACTGTAAGCCACAATAAAAGTTTCCTACTCATAAGTTGATTTATCTCAGGTATTTGTCACAGTAATTGAAAGCAGACTGACACAAATGTGCATTCAAAGATGGGGAACAACAAGCACTCTCATGCATTCTTAATGAGTCAGCAAAATGTTGCTACCACTTAGGAAAACAATGTGGCAATTTCTTACAGAGATAAACATATATTTATTCTAAGAACCAAACATCCAACTCCTAACTGTTGACCCAAGAAAAATGAAGACATAGCTCCACACAAAACTCTATATACTTAGTTTCGCAGTAGCTATAATAGTCAAAAAGTGGAGACAATCCAAATGTCCACCAACTGGTAATTGGATGAACAAATAAATATCCATGAAAAGGAATATTTATTAATCAGCAACTAAAAAATAAAACAAAACCCCACCATGAATGACTCTCGAAAGCATTATACTAAGTGACAGAAGCCATACTTAAATGTCCCACGCTATATGATTCCATTCATATGACATTCTGGAAATGGAAATCAGACTAGTGATTTCCTGGGCCTGGGGGAAGGAGCTGGGGGTGATTAACTTCAAAAGGATACAGCAACCTTGAGATGGAAGCGATGAGGTGATAGAAATAGTCTATATCTTGATTATGGTCAACATTCATAGAACAGTGCACCTGAAAAGAATAATTTTTACTGCACACAAATTATACCTTAAATTGTCGCCTTAAAAACCTTAAATATAGTAAGTAGGTAGGTAGGAAGATAGATGGGCAGACATAATAAGGGGCCTCAAAAGAGTTCTTTATGGTTCTTTTTGAGTTCTTTTTGACAACCAGCACTGTCCTCCCACCAGCCTTTTCAGCCTCATCCCTCCGATTATCCTCCTCCTCTCTGCTTCTTTCAAGCCACTTCAGCCCTCTTTCAAACCCTCTATCCACCACATTTCCTCAGTTCCTTTAGCCTTTGCATGTCAATTCCATCTGTTTAGGGTGCTTTTCCCTCTGCATTTTCTTCTTTGTAATGTCACAGTTGTATTTTCACATTTTTGTGTCATCGTTTGATTGTCAATATGTGTCTCCTCACCAAAATAAAAGCACTTTGAGAACAAGGTCTGTCTTTGTTCATCACTGTGTCCCCAGCACCCAGTACTGTGCTTGACACTTGCATGAGTAGGTCCTACTCAGTTGATTCTTCTATGTCTCAGCCTTAACAGACCCCAAATTGGAATTCTGGTCGCCACCCCCCAAAACTGTTCAACATGCAAGGATGCCATGCTGCACAATTCCAAGGAGCTCCCTCCACAGTGCACTCTATAGGTGGTGGCCTGCCTCCTCCCCAGTCATGTCTTAGTCCATTTTGTGCAGCTGACACAGAATACTGGAGACGTGGTAATTTATAAAGTAGAAATGTTTATCTTTTACAGTCCTGGAGGCCAGGAACTCTAAGGTCAAAGTGTCCCCATCTGTTGAGGGCCTTCTAGCCACCTCATTCCAAGGTGGAGGCTGAAGGATAAAAGAGTATGCACCCATACAAGAAGAAGGAGAAGAAAACCAATATTTTTCTCAGGAACCTACCCCCACGATAACTAACCCTCTCCTGCAATAACATCGTTAATCTATTCATGAGGGCAGAGGCCTCGTGATCTAACCACCTCCTCAAGGTCTCACCTCTCAACACTGCTACATTGGGATTAGGTTGCCAACACCTGAAATTTGAGGGACACATTCAAACCACACCATGCTGTCATGTGAACCATCATGGTGCCCTCTGAAGTGTACACTGTCACTCTCTCCATCAGCAATGGCAACTCCATCCTTCCAGTTGCTCAGGCCACAGATTTTGGAGGCATCTTTGATTCTCCTTTTACTCTCATACCTCACATCCACTGTCATTCTATTGCACCCACCCTCAAACTATAACAGCACCTCTCAGCAGTTCCGTGACTCCCATTGTGGCCCAAAATCATCATCCATGTGGGTTTTTGCAACCAGTTTCATTGGTCTCCCTGTTTTTGTTCTTGCCTTCTATAGTCTGCTGTTGACCCAGTAGCCAAAGATGCTTTAAAACATTAACAGGTCATGTCAGTTCTGTTTAAAATTCAGTAAGTTCTCCCCACTTCCTTCAGAAAAAATATCTAAGTCTTTACAATGACTTCCAAGGCCCACAGGCCTCTCAGCCAGCTACATAACTGTATCATTCATCTCCTCCAGGTCTGCTCATAGTCGTCTCCTTAATAAAGCCTACCTTGACCAAACATTCTATTTAGTTACTCTCCAAAACTCTTCATATCGCTATGTTATTTCCGTTTCTGTGCTTTCCACTAACGTATGTATTTATTATATTCGGTGTTTATTGTCTGTCTTTTTGTAAGAACATAAACTCCACTGGATCAGGATTTATCCATTAAAATTTCCCCACACATCTGAAACAATGTGGGTCCAGGAACTGAATGAGTAACTACATAGTGCCTGTCAAGTCATTGGAGAGTAGTCACCAGAAATAGAGGAACAGCTATGACATGTTTTTAGTGGTTTTAAGTTCTTCTCCACAGCATGCATGTATTTGTTAATATACTTGTATGTGGAACTCTGCAGCAGGGTGGAAATTGCAGTGGACTTGCTGTCAAAGCATGCAGTGATTCCTGGCCTCTCCTACCTTCCGACCTGTGTGACCTTGCTCAAGGTTTGTCTTTAGACACCTGTGAAATAGAAACACTTGCCTTACTGACCTCACGAGGCTATTAAGAAGATGAATTGAATGTGAATCATTTCCCAAGCTGTGATAAGCCATCAAACTGTTACTGAGGCAGAGCAAGATCAGACGCTTTGGGTTGTATTAGTTGCCATCAAGCTATTCCCCTCCACAGAAAGTCCAGTGCCTTCTGTACAACAGTCACATTTCTAACCTTTACTTCCTCCCAGTGCCGACAGGGAGGAATCCCTCAGCTCCCGTGCCCTGTTCAGGTCAATTCCCTTCTCTTTTCCTTTCCATTTTAGGAAGATGGACAGCAGGTGCTGGTTCCCTGCTCCGGGATCTGTGCTGACTCAGGGTGCTTCTTAGTTTCCCCAGAGAGGAAAAAAGCAACGCGACCACGTGTGTCTGAGCACTCCTGTAGCTTTACCAGGACTTCAGAGGAGAAGACGTTGTGTCTTCTGGGGCAACCAAGATTAAGCCTCTTCTCCTGTGTGTAGAAAGGGGACAGACAAGTGCCTCAGACCGGAGTTCCCACTGCCCTGAAGCTCTAGCAAGGGAGAGACCTGGGGCAAGTCCCTTAAATCAGCCTTTGAAAAGCGTATCATCATAAGTATCACAGTACCCGTTGGGCCCCACAAGAATTATTGGAGGGCAAAAAGTGAAAAGAAGCTCCAGGATGCTGAAGTGTCTTATTTTGTTTTGTTTTGTTTTTCTTTGAGGCTTTTGCCATATTGAGCAGTGAAAAAAGATTCAAAAACATGTTTCAGAAATTGCCATTTGTTTATGTCTGCATTAACAAATTATCTCTTTCAACAGATGAAAACTATTCTATGATCTATACAAATACATTATGAGGTGGGAATGTAGGCCACCAGTAGACCACATGCTTAGCATCCCCAAGGCCCTGAATGCCATCCCTGGCAGCAAAACTGAAAACAAAGCAGTATTAATTCTTAGCAGGTTGGGAGAAAGGATTCCTTAAAACACATGAGTTTAAATTCTATAAGGAATTCTTTCAATCATGACAGTCTGACTCTATAAATACACTTATTTAGAATTAGAGTCAAAGCAAAATTTAAAACCTAGAAGAGTTCTGGTTCCATCAAAATGAGAGAAAGAGAGATTATTGTAATCCAGCAGGGCAATATGTCTAAAAGTTCACTTTGGTTTAGTAGAATTGTTTATGTGCTTTATGTTTTTTAATCTATGTTTTTAATTATGTTTGTTAATCTATATTTATGATAATTAACTTTATAAAGACTTTAAATAAATGTGCTGCTGGCAAAACAAACAAACAAATGTGTTATGTACGTGTACCAACTCCCCACAATGAATGTAATCATTACGTATTGCAAACATGTACTAATAAAAAGTTTTAAAAAGAGTTCTGGGGGCTGGGGATTTAGCTCAGTGGTTAGAGTGTTTGCCTCGCAAGCATGAGGCCCTGAGTTCGATTTCCAGTATCCAAAAAAAAAAAGATTTAAAAAGAGTTCTGGTTCAATTTATGATAGCTATTTATAATTGTTTCGCAGTCCTAGTTTATATCATGGATTTTACATTATTAATGATTAAAAACTCAAGAATGATTTTAGTAACGTCTTTAGAGTAAAGCCACGTGATACTGTTTTTGAGATGATGGAATGCTATGAGCAAAGAAATGTTGTCAGGAGGAAAAAAGGTTGACACACGAGGCCCTGGCCCCCCTGGGAAAAATGTCCTGATCCTGTTTATGAAAAGGCTTAGAACGACACAAATGAGCCCATGAGTCTCTCTCTTGCCCTAACCGTGTTTCATGAGCCCGTTTCTGTCAGGAGAAGGCCCACAAATCGCTTGATATCCAGCCCTGGCCGCGCAGGCATCCAGCAGCCGCGGGATACCCTTGAACTTCAACTTCCAAAGGGTTAAGGTTAAACCTCTGCTTCAGCTCAATGTCCCGGTCCCGGCAAATCAAACAGAAAAACCTCATGCCAGCGACATTTGGAAAGCATTGTAAAGTGCCCTGGGAATCTATTTTCATACTATTCAGCAACACAAAAATAGGAATCACGTTTTCATTTATGTTCAATCATTTATTCTTTCAAAAAACAAAAAAAAGAGTCCAAAGTTCGTAGAGAGGATGACAAGCACAATCCCGGGATAGATGGAAGAGCCTGAGAGAGTTTACCTTCCAGAAAAGGCACCTGAAAGAACCCCACAGACAAGCTCCTCGTTAGTATAGTGGTTAGTATCCCCGCCTGTCACGCGGGAGACCGGGGTTCAATTCCCCGACGGGGAGATGTTACCTTTTAACAGCGGAAGGTTATTTTTCGAGTGTGTGAAATAACAGAAAAACCTGAGACATGTTTGTAAGTATGCAGCCTCGTGTTCTCAAAGCAATCGCCTTTTTTAAACTTAATTCTTGCTACGAATGAGAGCCTGTTGTGAAAGAAAATCCTTTATGTTGTTGACACCAAGGACTGGAAGGGAGGACGCAAACAAACCTTCTGGGCGGCCTCAGCACCAGCCCCCTCCCCCGGGCGCCGGCCGGCGCGTGCGCAGTGGCGCGCCGCCGAGTTACAGCGCCGGGTCGCGGCCTCAGCGGGGGCCGGCGGAGAAGGGGAGGCGGAAATGGAGTCTCCGCCTCCAACGGGCAGGAGGGCGGGACAGCCACGAGCGGAAGTGGCCGGATCAAGAAGAGAAAGGGCCGGTTTCCTTTAGCGCTGGGGACCCGGTTAAACGGGAAGCCCCGCTCTCCGTCTCTCCTCGCTAGGTCCCGACCCAGGTGGAGCGCTGTCAGGAGAAGCGGGTCGGCGGACTGCAGGGAGCGGCGGGAAAGCTGGAAGCGCCCGGAAGAAACGTGCGGCGTCGGAGTCCTAAGGAACCACGCGAGCCACAGCCCAGCAGGACCTCGTGGCGCAACGGTAGCGCGTCTGACTCCAGATCAGAAGGCTGCGTGTTCGAATCACGTCGGGGTCATGGCTTTTTCTTTTTTTTTTCCCCCCTTTCGAAAGCCGCTTGTAGAAACTTGATGTGTTCCTGGCACATTTCGAAGATGCTTTTAAAATTTAAAAAAAAAAAAAGTCTTCCTCTTTCAAAAGTTATTATAGTAGTCCTTAGACTACAGAAGAATGACTCTCACCATTTTACTAAAAAGCAAAAGACCAAAACACAGTCCTTAAGGCTGCTGTTTACAGAGCGAGGGAAGGGAATGTAAGAAAATAAGATGTGTCATGTGCCTGTACCAACTCCACACCGTGAATGTAATGTAGTCATGATGTACTGCAAACATGTACTAATAAACTTTTTTTTAATTTTAAAAGCTAATGTTTGTACCGTTTGGCCCTATAAAGTGAGTTTTTTGTCATTAATGGTAATTAATGCGCATAATGCGTAGAGAGGTGGGTTGTTACTGCTGGTGTAGCAGGTTTAGCAGCCCCTTTTGTTCTTTCACAGCAAACATAACGTCCAGGCTATTTTGCTTTATTTTGTTTTTTAATAAATAAAGGTTTTAGGCCATTTGCCTTTTGAAACCAAGAACAATACAGTTCAATTTCCAACTTTGACTATCATAATAGTTTACGTGCTTTAGCTCTTGCCACGTGTGACTAATATCCCACTTTTACTGGTGAGGCAGTGGCACACAGATGGTCACTGACCTGCCAGGGGTCACCCAAGATCCTAAACCAAGTGACTGACTCCAGATCCTCTTACATGTTTGGTAATAAAGGTGGAAACAAACTGTCTTCAAAGCTGTGGGACTTCTGATATTTTCACCAATTATGTGAATTGTGACAAGTCACATATGACTTTTGACAAAGAGCTTACTCATGTTTTTAAACTCCAGGTCTCTCAGTATTGAATAATGCCTTAAAGACATGTTTCAAATATTTGTTGAACAACAACAAAAAAGTGAATAACAAGGCTACAAGAAATATCTGTAGGGTTTTATTGGATATGCCCTATGAAAGTCCCTGAGTTTTACTGCTCAGTATTTTGACTATTTTTTGTTTGGTTTTTTTGTCTCCCAACCTCAGGATATTTGCCAGTGGGTTCTGATCTTTGGCTTCTCTGTTTGCCTGTGACAACCTTCCCTCCTACAGCCGCTGGAGGAGGAGACTACTACTACTGCTGGCTGTGGCCGTGAGAGAATTCTTCCAGACAGAAGAAGCTTTGGCTTAGGGGAGAAAAGGGTAAAGAGTCAGAGAAAGAGCTGGCTCTACTGATCAGCCTGAAACTACTGTTTCACAAAAGCTTTGAGAGTGCTGTTGGCCAGGGCTCTGATGTATATGTACTTATCCAGGGTGTGCCCGGAAGCTGGCATCCACACCTGGGTAGCAGGCCTGGTGCAGATCAACAAGAGTGATGGGAGAGACTGCATGGTAGGAAGACTCCCCAAGACTCACGCCTTCAACAGAAGTAATTGCATCATGCTGATGTGTAAAGGGGTGATGAATGTGAAAACCAATGAGGCAAGGAGCAGCCTCTCCAGCAATGAATACGCCCTGGAGGACAAGTTTAACCCCTGCAAAGTCCAAGATGTTTCTACCTCTCTGAGATGCAGGGTGGCTTAGCTTGCTCCCCAGCCCTCTCCCACCTCAGGGTGGGGTCCTTGCAACTTGTCACGTTTGTGTCACTGGTTGCCGTCTTTATCGTGGGGGGTTTCTTACATCAGTGACTGGTGATGGGGGACAAGGGAATGGAGCAGTTTCTCCTTAGCCTTCTGTCAGGATCTTGGCAACCTGGTAGCAGACGTTGTGTGTGTGTCTGCTGCATAGCCTTTTAAAAAAAAAATTTTGTTTTTTATGAGTTTTTGAGACACTGGATTTCTGTAACTAAAAGAAAAATCGAAGAAACATTATTTATACTGGCTTGATGGTTTTTGTGCTATAACTCTACCTTACAGTAGGCTCCATGAGAACCTGGATGTAACTTCTTGCTGTTTGGAACTGCTTTGCAGTGATTACTTGGTTGCAAGCCATTTCCCACTTGGTCTGCGCCTAGCGATGTTCTAGACTTCAGATTAGGACAGGGAAAAAGGGAAACTTCCCAATTACAGAATTGTAAGCTACCATCACTTTATTGTGGGCCCTGGGGTGACTTGCTAGCTGGTATTGGATATCAGATTGTGGTCTTGTGGTTATCAATCTACAGGAGCCAAGATGTCTAACACAGCAATCTGGGCTACTGGAAAGGCCGGTTGGAACTGCCCTTCTGTGCCCGAGGCTTCAAAACAGGACAGTGTGTTACTTGGTGGTGGGGGTCTCCGCAATGGCTCTCTCCTCCTACGTGTGGCAGAAGTTGGCAAAGCTGTTCTTGTCCCTATCTCTCTCTGCAGTATTTCTAAACATTTATTGAGCTTTTCTCACCAGCATATGCTTTTGCTCTTTTCCCTTTCCAGCCTTCTGGAAATGGGAAGGAGGCAGAAGTGGGACCTGAGGTCTCTACAGCCCTCTGCTTCGGGTACGGACGCTGCTGCAGCTCCTGACCGTGCTGCTGGCTCAGGGAAGGGTCTCACTCATGCTTCTCTGGGGATGGTTTTTAATCCTCTGATGCTTCTGTCTTCTGTTTAGGCCATGTACCGTGTACCCAGAATCCCACCTGGTCTTTCCATAATGGTGAACCCCGAGCCACCTAAGAGTAACATGCTCTACTGGATGCAAGAGGTATGGAATCAACAGGCAGGGGGCTTTTAGAAGCCTCTAGAGAAGAAAAGGAGAGTCTTTTATCTTGTTGGGCATGGTGACACATGCCTGTAATTCAGCACTCAGGAGGCTGAGGCAGGAGGATCACCTTGAGTTTAAGGCCAGTCTGAGCTACATAATGAGACCCAATCTAAAACAACAACAACGACAACGAAAAGAACAACTTTCATCTTCAGACTTTTCAATACTGTTGGAATGATGTTGTGGGTTTTTACCCTTTCTTTCTGAACAGGAAAACTGAGGTCATAAAAGTATCTCCTTTGTTATTTGCTTACATTCTTGCCATACCTCAGTGTTTTAAAATGAAAAAAGGAAAAATATACCACTTTTTATACAAAACACTCAATGATTAAAAGACAACCAAAATCCCCTAAAAATAGAGATTCCATTTGACCCAGCTATTTCCCTTCCAGATATCTTCCCGAAAGAGTTAAAGACATCATATTACAGTGATCCATGTATAACCATGTTTATAGCAGCACAACTCATAATAACGAAATCTTGAAAGCAGCCTGTATGTCCGTCGACAGCTGAACAGATAAAGAAAATGTGGTATTTACACACAATGGAGTACTACTCTGCCATAAAGAAGGATAAACTTTCATCATTTGTAGGAAAATGGATGCACCTTGAGACCCCTTGAGACATAATGTTAAGCGAAATAAATCAGACACATGAACTTAAATATTGCATGGTTTTTCTTAGATGATAAACCCAAAGCATAAATAAAAAGCAAAATAAAAGACATAATAAGAAATTGGAAATAGATCTTTTGCAAATGGGAAGGGGATCAAGGTGAAGAGCAGGGGAAAAGAGGGGAAGGGAATGAAAAAAAATTAAGATGTACCATGTACAGGTACCAACTCCCCATAAGAAATGTAATCATTATGTGCTGCAAATATGTACTAAAAAATTTTTTTTTAAAAAAGACTATGGATTCAGAGGAAAATCCACGTGACATTGTGGGTGGGGTGGGGGGTGGATGTGAGGACAGCCCTACAAAGCAGCCATCTAGGACCCCAGGTCTCAGAAGAAACCAACTGTGTTAGTTACTTTTCTCTCATTGCTGAGACAAAACGTCTGACACCCAAAGTTAGGGGAGGGAAGGTTTATTTAGCTCAGTGTGTAGAGGTTTCCGTCTACAGTCAGCTGGATCGAGGGCAGGGTGGCACAGCAGACAGGCAGGAGGCAGCAAGGTAAGCAAGGGATGCAAGCAAGGGGTAAGAAAGCCTCTTTCTGGCCCTTCTATTTTATCCAGGCTACCCACCATAGGGTGAGTAGCATTCCGACCCTTAATCCTAGTATCACATCCTTGATCCCAGCAGAACTATACCAAACCAATCAGTGGACTAATTTAGTAATCACACACTCTAGATCATAAGAGGCTTTGGGCGGACATCTAGACACAGACCATAACACCAGCCCTGCTAACACCTTGACCTTGGGCTTTTAGCTTGCAGAGCTCTGAGAAATAGAAATATCCCTTGTTTGATTTCGTTATGGCAGCCCCAGAAAACCAAGACAGCTTCCTTGGAGACCACGTAGCATGGGTGGAGAAGAAAAAAGAAAAAGCTGGAGAGGTAAATTAGAGCCAGGTCACACAGGACCTTGTGCCATTCTAAGTGATTGAGATTTTATTCTGAGGATGATGCAGATGTTTGATTCACAGCTGTGAAAAAGATCAGATCTGGCTTAGCAAAGAATATTTTAAAAATGGCTTACTGTTGTTATGGATCACATCCTGAGAACAATCTAGAACTGCAAAATTTTCAGATGTTGTCTCAGATCTACACACTCAGGAACCTCTGAGAGTGAGGCACAATCACAAACCTTCCAAATGTTTTTGATGCAAGCCGAAGTTTGAAAGTCTCTGGCCTATAAAGTAGGACAAAACTGATGGTCCTACTTACCTCATAGGCTAAAAGGATCAGATGTGACAAAATACATCAAAATGCTTTCTAAGCTGTTAAGTTGTATATGTTCGTGTCATTATTAATACTGTTATTGCTCTAAACTTTTCACTTCACAGATTCCAGTTTATTTCCCAGGGCTGGTCATTTGTAGTTCCTTAGAATGGCCCACCTGCTGATTAACTCTGATCCAAAATGTGACTCTTCGATTTAACCTAATCTACAGAAACCACATAGGGATGATGTGCAGTCTAAGGCAGCGGAATAGATAGACCCATGTCTGAACCTTCAAATCTTGACACTTAATAGCTCTGTGGCTTTGTTCTATGTCACTGAAAATTTTCCAGTGTGTCATTTATTCTTACAAGGGGATTTACCCACTAGCAGAGAATACCCTGAGCACCTGTTCCACCTGATTAATGATCTGGCCTTCTCTGGAGATTATTTTGAATCAATTATTTGAAACATGTACTCTTGATGAGCTGATAAAATGGAGCTTTTGGATATGCAAAAACTGAAAGATGGATTTTGAAATCTGATGAGCTGAGAGATTCCTCAATTTCTCACACTAAAAAGAAAAATATTTGTGGTTATAAATTCATATGTGTTAATGGAAGAAATCTTGGAAAATATAGAAAAGCAAAGAAGAAAATAAAAATCACCTGTGCCCCACTAACCAGTGGGAATTACTACAAATATTTTGGTCTATATTATTTCCTATGTTTTTCTTGGCATATATTAAAAATAGACATTCACACACACTTAGTATATATATGTTCTTTATAGAACTGAAATCTTTGCCCATTTTTTCCTATATTTTAGTTAATGGTTTATGGTAAACAATTTGTCATATACTTAAATGTCAAGAATATGAATTTTATGACCCTGCAGTATTTCATCACATGGATACGTCATAAGTTACTAAACTAGTTTCTTATTGTTGGAGGTTTAGATTTTTTACCATTATAAATGATGAAACAATAAGTATCCTTAAAATAAATTTCACATTTTTATCATTTCTTCAGAATAAATTCCCAGAAATGGCTAAGGTTAACAAACATTCTTAAGGTTTTTGGCTTCTCGATTTTTGACGTCTTTTTTGAGACAGAGTCTTGTTATGTAGTCCAGGCTACCCTTGAACTCACTATGTATGGAGCCCCGGCTGGCCTCAAACTCACAATGATACTCCTGCTTCAGCCTCCCAATGCTGGGATTCTAGGTGTGTGCTACCACACCCAGTCAGACATTATTTTAAATGTAATTTATTCGGCTTTGTTTGAGGGAGACTTTTAAACTCATAACCAATTTCATTCAAAACAGGGTAACAAAAAAGTCAGCTGTATGTTAATAACATGGAAATTGAAGTAGTTATCCAAGTGATTTTAAAGTCACACACGCACAGGGGACACAGGGGTGTCCATCCATTCACTCATTCATTTGCAGTACTGGGCACTAAGTCACTAAACTGCCCAGGTTGGGCACTATCTCAGGATTCTCCTGACTCAGCCTCCCAGACCGTTGGGATTACAGCTGTGTGCCACAACACCCAGTGAAAAAGGTACTTCTTTCTTTTTTTTTTCTTTTTTAAGGGAGGAAAGGTTTATTTAGCTCACAGTCTGTAGAGGTTTCAGTCGACCATCAGCAGGTCCAAGGCAGAGTGGCATGGCAGACAGGCAGAAGGCAGCCAGGTAAGCAAGGGAAGCAAGCAAGGGAATAGGAAAAACGTACTTATGAGACTGAAAAAAGGAAGACACAAGAGAAAATGAGCACAAGTTTAGCAGTCTGAAGTTGAAGCATTCCCACCACATGGGTTCTATGCTCTCAAGCATGGGGCAAGGTGCTGCTGGAAACCCGGAAGTGGAGACGGGAATGTAAGCAAGCTGACAGGAGAAGCGAGGATATGAACGGTTGATCCAGACTAGAGAAGGGGTCACTTTGCCAGCTAGCAGTGAGTCCTCCTTTGAGGACCAAAATCATGAATTGAACCAGTCAACTGGTTTCATGCTTTTTCTCCAGCAATTCTGGTGAGCTGGAAACTGATTCTACGATGGCAGAAGCCAGATAACAGACGTTTTGTTTTGTTCTATTTTGTGACAGTGTCAATGTAGTTGAGGGTGGCCTTGAGCTCACTATGTCAATGTAGTTGAGGGTGGCCTTGAGCTCACTATGTAGCCCTAGCTGGCCTTGAACTTGCAGCAATCCTCCTGCCTCGGTGTCCCCAGTGCTGGGATTACGGACATGTGCCACCACACCCACCTCCATAATAGACTTTTAAAAGCAGGTGTAGTGGTACATGTTGTAATCCCAGCACTCTGGGAGGCTGAGTCAGGAGGATCGAAAGTTGAATTCCAGCCTGTGCAATTTATCAATTTAGTGAGACCCTGCCTCGAAAATAAAA
>PVJO010021467.1:0-29974 GCA_004026905.1 Hystrix cristata | reverse complement strand
TACACTATTATGTTGTCTGTATTTTCTTCTCACTTAGGTTTCTAATTTAATATCAAAGATAAAATTTTACCTAGAAACTTTTGGAAAATGATGAGCATCCCTTTAATGACTGTTAAAAATGAGTTGATTAAGCTTCTGTAGGTAGAAGTCAGTACTTCTTACATTCTCTACACGCTGACAAGTTTTCCAACTAACTCATGACTTTGCTGAACATGTTTCTCTCGCTAGTATTCTCTTCACTGCTGCCTTCACATCTTTGTTTCTTAAAGTGTCGATCAGAGGGTTAAGGCTGGGTGTGACGTTTGCATAGAAGAGTGTGAAGAACTTTCCTTCCTCCCGGGATGCGGCATTCTGTGGCGTCAGGTACATATAAATAGCTGGCCCACAAAACAGAGCTACTACTGTGAGGTGGGAACCACAAGTATTGAGGACCTTTCTCCACCTTGCTGCTGACTGCATCCTCATACCAGCTTGAGTGATGAGTCCGTATGAAATGAGAATTAGTGATACAGGTGACAGAAGAAATACAACTCCAAAAGCAAAGATAACAAACCCAATTACTCTCGTGTGAGCACAAGCCAATTTGGTTAATGCTGGAGTCTCACAGATAAAATTATCTATTTCTCGGTGCCCACATCTTGGCACTTGAAAATCAAGGAGCAAACAGTTGTGGCACTGCCAATGCCACCCAGCCAGCAGGTCAGCACCGTCCTCCAGCAGAGCTGAGAGTACATGATGACGGTGTAGTGCAGAGGCTGGCAGACGGCAGCACAGCGGTCATAGGCCATCATGGTCAAGAGAAGAGTTTCTGTGGCTGCAAAGACCAGGGCAAAGAAGAACTGGAGCACACACCCTGCAGATGTAATGGACTTGCTTGGACCCCATAGATTCACCAGCATCTGCGGGATAATGCTAGTTGTGTAGCCCAGGTCCAGTAATGACGGATTGGATAAGAAGAAATACATGGGGGTGTGGAGCTGGGGGTCTAAGTAACATATGACTATGATGGTTGAGTTTCCTACCAGAGTCACCAGATAGCAGATGAAGACAAACACAGAGATGATGGGCTCCAACTGGGGTCGATCAGCAAACCCCAGAAGGATGAAGTTTGTTCCCGCACTTCTATTTTCTATTTCCATTGCTCCTTGTAGAAAACGAGGAATCAAAACCGCAGTAAACAAAATTCGTGTCAGCCTTAATTAGACCAAACAATCTCAAACATTTTCGTGGGTGTTTTATATATATTAAACTGCCATATATATATTATAGTTTTATTTAGAACATTTTTAGACATTTACTTTTCATTAATACATGTTTCATCATATCCACAATGATTCTCATGACATAGGTTAAACCCAACCATAATGCATTGTAGATCATGGTTAATATGCTAAGCCACCTTGTGTTCATTCATTATAATGAATTCATAAGCCAGTCATATCATTTTACACATGGAATACACTTGGAGAAGTTCAGCTTTCTTGAGTTAAGACATAAACATTGTAAGGTTGTGGTATACCTTTCCCTTAAGGAAGGAGTTCAATTTGTAGTAAAGTTGTGTGACTTATTTTCATGGCATAAACTACACTGTTCACCGTTCACTGTGGAATCCCTTTTCTTTATTCCCTTCCAAGTGTCTACATCCCAGGCAATATAGCCATCATCATGATTACCGCACACCTTCTCCCTTCCCTATTTTCCTTCTCTGCATTGCAGGATTATCATTATTGGACCAATTTTGGGGCTTCTACTACACTGACACTTTTGTGGGCTTGCTTTTCATTACCATGAAATAAAAATCTTTCATATTATCAGCCTTTTCCTCCAACAGCCAATGCCATAATTTTAGAGTAAGTTAAGGGACTAAAATCATACCACTTAAACAGCATTATCAGTTTGGTACAGAGTAAAAAGTGGAACCTGTTCCTAAAATATTTGAGCATCATGTATACGTACCAGCAGCCTTGTATCTTTTATTCGTGGACTGCTTTGCAGATTTAGCCAGTTATTCAAACGACAAACTGTGACCTGTCAGAGTGCGGTCTGTCTCTGTGGAATTTGTCAGTTACATGAGCAGATCTGCTCCCTGCTTTCAGCCCTGTCTGCAAAACCAAGAGCTCATTTTCATGCTAAGAATACAGAAAGGGCATAAAAATTTTGTTAATTTCACTCATTCTGATTATAATAGAATATCACTAAAGAGACACAATAAGTTGCAAAGTTTTAATTAGTTTTCGTATTTTTTTCTGCACATAATTACTCACTGTAACATTCAGACCCAGTGTGTGTACTGGACGGTTTTCATCTATCTTCAGGTAAGGAATAATTTCTTCTTTGCTGACGTTACATAGAAAAAAGAGTGTATAGAAATTATTTCAAACATATGATGGTTATAAGTACTTTAGTTAGAAAACGATGTTATAATCACAAGCAACGTACTGCTATTCTCAGTGTCAAAATGTAAGTGTAGCCAGGTGAGTGGAGCATAACTTTAACCCCAGCTACTCAGGAGCCTGATGCGGGAGGGTTGTGAGGTCATGACTGGCCTGGGCCGGCCGCTCACTATGCTGCCCGGGCTGGCCTTGGCCTTCTGGGCTCCACTAATCCTCTTGTCTTTGCTCCCAGAATAGTTGGGACAGCAGAGTCATCCCACAGCAAGCCCGGTCTCGACTGTTCTTTTGGAAATGCTTCCAAGCCAAGGGTTGTACTGATGTACTTTAATGTTCTGAACCCAAAACGGCTTTCCATTTCATTACTTTCATCATTTCCCATACTGACTTAAGCTTCAGGGGTCAGACTTTTGATATTAGTTTATGCTCTGTTTAAAAGTGACTGTGATATAAAAATGAGAGAACACTGGACATGATAAAATAGATGGCATAAAGAAGCGTCCAACCTTTGAAGTGAAACTTAGATCTTTTTCTTGAATATAAGCTTACTTAAATTTCCAAAACTATATAAAATACATTTTACATTATTTAATGAAATTTAAGGCAAGTGAGTCTCAAGTACTTAAACATAAGTTGTAAGTACCTAGCGATATGAAGAAAAAATTGGAAACCTAAACATGGAAAACTGACCATTTGAAAAATAAAACATATTATGTGGACCACTTATTCACTATAAAGCAGGAATCACAGTGCTGTATTTAAGCCTAAGACCAAGCTGAAACAGCAACTCTAAGATGCTGCCCTCCTCTGCATCACGCCTGACTTCAGGCCTTTCCCCACCCTGTGAACATGAGCAGCCGACTGGCTGTTACTACCGTCAGTTTCCTTTTCTTTAAGGTTGTTACACAAACAGCAGCTGCTTCCCAGCATCATTGTGAGCAGGGCAAAATGATGCTCTAAGAATGAGACATTTAGCATGATGCTCGTCATGTGGAGACCTTTCAGAAACCTGAAAGCACACCAGCATCTGCTGAAGTCTCTCCAGCAAAGGCATCAGCACACTTGCATTTCATACCTCTCACCGTTTTGCTTTCACGTCTGACAGTCCTAAGCCGTCGAAGGTCTGCTTTCTAAGTCCTTATTCTGTTGAAGATAGTAGAAGAATACGCATCTGAAATCAAAAATGATAAAATCTTTTCTCAAAGGGAGAGTCCATAGCTATTGTGACCTCATGAAGTCCAAATGCACCCATTTTTAAATATGATGACCCTAAATTTCGTTAGCAATTAGGCAAAAGTCAGGCAGAGGTAGTTACAGGAGCCACGAGAAACTGGATTAGACATCAGTTTCATACATTGACACCAGAATCCCATCACGGTGAAGCACTGTAGCTGAGCTGAGATGAATGAAATTTTCTGTTCGATTTGGAGGTTGGAGAAAAACTTGATGTGGAGCTGCTGGATGAACTACTTAGTTTTGAATAAATATATATTGGGTGCATGACTAGAGGTTTTTCATGGGTACTCGTGGTATACATCTTCATAGGTAGATTGTTGCTTAATGAAACGAGGTTATTTTGGTTGATGTAGATTCTGGGGCTGATCAAAATGAGCAGGGAAGCGTTTATGCACCACGCTGTAGGAGACCTACATCAGCGTGGTTTGACCTCAGGGACTGGTGCCGCCACAGAGGTGATTAAGAACATCTGTGATTAAGGTCACGGCTTGGCATCATGGCACTATCGCTGTCACAGCTCGGAGCCAGCTTCCTTCCCGCACGCCTTCCTCCTCCGAGTCACGGCGATCTTCAGTTTTGCGTTTGTCACGCTTCCTTTAGGAAACAGCACTAACACGCTCGTCTACATGTGGGAATGTCCAAATAACGTGTTTTAGAGCTTAGTTTTCCTAATCTTACACAAAGGATATTACACTTTATATGTGTTTTCAGACCTTTGTCACTTAGCATTTTGCTACTAAGATTTATCCAATACTTTTTTTTTTTTTTTTGGTGCTGGGGATCGAACCCAGGGTCTTGTGCTTGATAGGCAAGCACAGTAGCCACCGAGCTAAATCCTCAGTCCTTATCCAATACATTTTGTTCAGCCACGGTTTACCTAGTTTCCACTTCTCTATGATATTCTATTGTGTTTATATATTATGATTTTCTTATTTATTCACTTCTTGGTGGGTGTTTGCCAATTTCATCTAGCAAAATTTTGACTCACATAAAAGGCACCCTGATGAACAACTTTGTCTCTGGGGCATGTAGGCGAGAATGTCTTTTTGATTATGCAATATGCGACTAGTACATTCACAAGTCGTTCTCACTAGAGCCGTCGCGTCAGTCTACGCGCCCTTAAGACGCGCGAGTTATGCCACGAGGCTCTCACGGAGCTGCGGCTGCCCCGACGAGCAACCAGAGTGGCATCGGGCTTGTGGCTGCGGAGACGCGGGAACTGTCCAGGCAAATGCGCGTGCTTTCATCCCCCCCACAAGAGGGGCAGAAAGACCTAAGAGTCATTCTGCCTGCATATTTCTGTTTTACTCGTGATTGTGAATATACATTAAAATTATAGTTTCCTTTTTTCTTCTTTTAAAGAAATACAGTTTTTAATTTAAAAATTCAAATCCATTAATTTTTCTTTTATGCTTATTTTGCCCTATGTAATCTCTGCTTATCACCTGGTTCTGAAGATATTTTATATTTTATTTAAGTGCTTTATAATTTTTAGTTTTTATGTTTGAGTCTGTGGGTCACTTCAAGGCATGTTTTGTGTATGATGTGAGAGGGAAGTTAAAATTCAGCTTTTTCCACAGTATATCCAACAGTTTCAACACCAGTTGTGAAAGTCATTTTTACTTATGAAATAAGCTTGGTGCCTTAAAACATGAATTGACTATGTATGTGTGAATTTATTTCTGGACACTGTGTTTTCTATTGACTTGTCTATACTTATATTAATAATCAGCTGTTTCGTTTACTGTAAACTTAAAATAGTTTTAGTAAACTTAAAACTTATAGTAAACTTAAAATAATTTTTCTAAATTTGTTTTTTTCCAATCATTTTGTGTATTTTAGGTATTTGCATTTTTATGCCTGTTTTAAAATGCTTGTTAATTAATTAAAACGTTCTTAGCACAAATGTTTCCTCTTGCTGATGTCAGAAGTTACCTCAAACCTTGTGACTTTCTGTTCTTGGAATGTTCCTTTCCTTCAGGTGTATCTAAACTCGATTTCCAATGCACAGTAGGAAGAGGCCTTTAGACGGTAGTTCGGTCCCTCACGGAGGGCGGGGCGGGGTCTTCCCAGCACTTCGCTTTCTCCCGCTGCTGCCACTTGAGGGCGCCACTGAAAGACGCCACTCTTTCTTCTCACTCTTTTTGCCGTGTACATAGATTAGCGGTTTCGTGTTGGCAGATTCACGCGTGCACATGACATACTTTGATAATTTTCACTCTGACATGACACCCTTTGCTCTGTGTTCTTCCCTTGTTTCACTTTTTTGGTGAGGTTGTCAACGTGTGAAAGTATTTTGCTAATACTCACCAGCTACATTACCTGATCTTAGATAAAGTACGTATCAAGCTCTCACAGGACACTGAATCTACTTTTACCTTGATAAAGGATTTCCTAGTCTCCTCGAATATGTGAAAGAAATTTACACTATTTGTTAATTGCTCAGTTTACAGTATTTGTTACGGCAGCAGAAATAAAGCAAGACAACCATCTTACGTTTCCGCACGTCACAAGTAGAAAATTGGCGTCACTGAGTCGTCAGAATCAAGTTGTTAGCAGGGTTCCATATACAGGAGAATCTATTTTCTTTCATTCGGAGTTTTTAGATGCCTCCTCATGTTAAGTGGCTCATGACCTTCTTCCTCTTCAAAACAGGCCGTGGCTGGTCGCTCTTTCTCACGCCGCTTCACTCTGAGTCTCGTTCTCCCTTTCCGTCTCTAAAGGGCTTCTGAAATTACATTAGGTTCACCCAGATACTGCAGGACAATCTGTTTCAGTGTCATCTGATTGGCAGCGTTGCATCCATCGGCAACCTAACTCTCCCATGCCCATGCCCATGCCATGTGATATTTTCACCGGGGTCCATATTTACTGTTGGAACATCATAGAGAAGTGTGTACTTGGCCCACACTGTCGGGAAGTTTTTAAATTGAGGTTTACTTTGGGTGAAATTCATATTTTAGTCATATTACATCTAGTCAATGAACATGGCGCATCTCCATAATCATTTTCAGACATGCTTTGCTTTCCTAATATCCTTGGTTTCTGTCAGAGTTACTATATCACTTCACTTCATTCCCAAACTTGACACTGAACTACAAACTAATTCCTAGCGATAAAGGTACGTCAAATGATGGAGTGACTCAAATTGATTAATGTTCTAATCCTGAATACTCAAATTTTATAAGTATTTACTTTTAATTCTGGCAGAACATCTGCCTTTTGACAAATCTAATTTATTGCATGGGGGTGTTTCTTTTTGGTTTAAAAAATCCCTCAGACAATTTTATTATATATCACCTGTAAAATGTGATCAGAAGGTGGGTAAAAGGCAACTCATCCATTTTTGTTGGGAATGTGAAGTAGTACAGCTGATATAGAAAAAGTACTGCCGTATGATTCTACTATTCCACTGCTTGGTGTATACATGAAAGAGATAAAATAACCATATTTGCATTTCCATGTTGATTGTAGCTTTATTCGCAGTAGCCAAAATATGGACTCAACCCAGATGCCCATTGCTGGAAACCTGGATAAAGAAAATGTGGTCTGTTTATAGAATGGGATAATAACCATAAAAAGAATGAGATCCTGTCATTCCCAGCAACACGCATGGACCTGGGAATCATTACATCGTGTTGAACAATTGAGACACAGAAAGACAAACATCATGTTACAATCATTTGTAGAAACCCATACGTCAAACTTCTAGAAGTATGGAACAGGATTATGGTCACTGCACCTAGAGTGGAATGCGGGTGAGGGAGAGGCGAGCTGGACACTAAGAGGGACTTCAGGGTGATGGGGGTGGCGCAGCCAGAGTGAATGATCACAGGGAAGGGTAGATGGCCACGACTGATGCACAATGTGTGCGTGCATGCGAATCCCACGTAAATTCTACAAGGCCGTGTGCATGTTAACATCAATGATCTATTTCAAAAAAGCCTGGAGAACAAGTCCTGCTATAAGAAATGAACTTATGCCGCCTACATGTTTGCCTTAATTCGCCTCTGTAACATGTACAAAAGAGAGCCTTCAATCATTAATTTCTTCATTTTCATTCAGTGATGCTGTGCACTGATTTCAGTATATGTCAGCAGATACGTCCCAAGAACCTGCTCTGTAGCATGGAATTTAGACAGTTTCCTCCCACTAAGATAGAGGAAATTATCTTTTTTTTTAAAAAAATATTAACAACAGCAACAATATTCTTCAGATATAATGACAACAAAAATTAGGTGACACACACAAACACAATGTATTTTTTTTCCTTTCAGCAGTTGGAAGATTGTGCTCCAAAAATGCCTTTTTAAAATTTTATTTACCAAGAACATGTATTGGTACACTGTACACATATGACCACAGTCATCCTAGCTGATTTGTACCTGTACATGATGTATCTTGGTTCCCCCTTCCCAAGCCCTCCCTTCCATTCCCCCAGCCTTCCCTATTTACTACAGGCTTGTTTACTTTTTAACATTTTCCTTTTCTCCCTTCTTTTCTTTTTCCCTTCCTTCTTTTCTACCTTCTCCCTATCTAATTCTCCTCTCTTTTGAATACTATCTTTTTTTTGCATAATATCTATTATACCTCTTTGTCTTTATTGAGACTTATGGTTTCTCATATCAGAGAAACAATTTGATGTGTACTCATGAATGCCTGCCTGATTTATTTCACTTAAGAGTATGCTCTCAAGATGCATCCATTTACCTACAAGTATTTCTAGTTTATCCTTTTTATGGCAGAGTAGTACTCCATTGTGCAGAAAAAGCACATCTTCTTTAGCCATTCGTTGGTTGTTGGGCATTTAGGTTGCTTCCAAGACTTAGCAATTACAAACTGTGTTGCTATGAACATGGTTGTGCATATATCGCTGTGGTATGATGATTTTAATTCTTCTGGGAAGATACCAAGCAGAGGAATAGCTGAGTCAAATGGAACCTCTAGTCTAAGTATTCTGAGGAATCTCCACACAGATTTCCATGGTGGCTGGACCAGTCTACATTCCCACCAAGAGTGGAGGAGGGTTCCTTTTTCCCGCAGCCCTGCCAGCATGTTACTGGTTGATTTCTTGATAATAGCCGTTCTTTTTGGAGTGAGATGGAATCTTAGCGTTGTTTTGATTTGCATCTCTTGAATGACCAATGATGTTGAACACTTTTTCGTATATTTATTTGCTATTTTTATTTCTTTGTCTGAGAAATGTTTATTCATTTCAAATGCCCATTTTTGAATTGGGTCTTTAAATTTGGGGGGTTTGATTTTTTTGAGTTCTTCATAAATTCTAGATGTTAGACCTTTGTCTGAGGGACAGCTGGCAAAATTTTTTTTTCCCACTCTGTGGGTTTTGCCCCGCTGTATTGGTGATTTATTTTGCTGCGCAAAAGCCTTTTAATAGGATGTGATCCCAAGCACTGATTCTTTGTATTACATCCCATGCAGTCTGGGTTCTGTTCATAAATGTTTTTCCTACCCCTATGTCTTCAAGGATTCTTCCTATTCTATTCTCCAGTAGAATTAGTGTTTCTGTTTTAATGTTTAGATCTTTGATCCATTTTGATTTTAGCTTAGTACATGGTGAGAGACATGTATCCAGTTTTAGTTTTCGTCGTGTGGCAAGCCAATTTGTCCAGCACCATTTATTAAAGAGCCTGTCTTTCTTCCAGTGAGGGTGTTTGGCTCCTTTGTCGAAGATGAGGTATTGAAAATTTCTGATTCGTTTAAAGCAATTTCAGTAAGATTTGTGAGCAGAGACAACCTTTTGTTTCCTCAGCATCTATTCATAGAAACTGGTGCATAACAGAAACTCATGAACATCTTATTATTAAAATCAATTCTGCTAAATGAGTCATGCATTTATTAGAACACTTATGTAAAAATAGAAATGCATAGCTATAACTATTTTGTAGAGAAAAAGGAAAGAAATATAGTAAAAAAAATTTGACCCAACATTGGATATTATTTTAAATATTTATCAATTGATATAGTTCATTATTTTACATTAAAAGTATTTGGATAAAGCATCACTTGATTGCTTATAGGGGAGTAAAGTTAGTTTTTATAAATTATAAGTGCACTTATTCTCTGAGGTAGTAACCAGGGAAAACAGCAAATGATGGTCTTAATCATTGGAAGTCAGTGCAGTAACAGTTTCATTCAGTGGATAAACTTCTTGGCCCAAGACTTCCAGTGAGGAAGGTGGTTTACAACCACATCATGTGTGGCCCTCCCTCATGTGAAAATACAGTGAATTTTATATTTTTATTAAAATATTTTACAATTTATGCTCATTTTCATTTATAAATTATTTAAACTTCTGATGGCAAAAGCACCTCCATTTACCCTAGCTCTTCCTTGTTGGATGGCCTCCGTGGAAACCCGGCCCCATTTTATCCCAGGTATTCTTCATTAGGTGGCCTCCGTGGGAACCTGAAGCTTTGCCGAATTGTTAGTTCTCTGCAAGCCTCACATGAAACCACGTACTGTGGGGCAGAACATCCTGCACCTAGTGCTGCTGATGATAAATTGCTTTTCTTGATAAATGTCTAAATCAACAATTTTACATCCATCATGTGATTGTGATGTACACAATTCTATAACAATCTCATGACTCTGATGTAATTGTGGGTTTTGCCTATATAAACTCTACTCTGCTTCGCATCAGCGTCCAAGTTATTTTCCTTGGGCACGAGCCCACCCTTGAGCCCACTGCCGGCTAAAAAAGAACGCTAATTGGCACACACTCTCCTTCTCTCACCTAGACGAAGTGACCACCGAGTGGCCGGTGAGGTCAGCTTGGGGTTCCAACTTCACACTGATAAAACTGCATATATTTATCATATGTAATACAATGTTTTAAAATAAGTATACTTCGTAGAATGGCTAAATTGAACTAATTAACACATGCATTAACTCTCTTATTATCGATGAAAATAACCAGTATCTACTATTAGCAGTTTTTAAGACGACCATATATTGTCAGTAGCTAGACTCATCATTTTTTAAATAATAATTTTGAACTTATCCCCGTACCTAACTGAAGTGTATGCCTTTGACCAACACCTTCTCAGTACCTTTGTTCCCCTGAGATGCCTACTTCTGCTTCTGTGAGTTTAACTATTTTAGATTTGACCCATAATTGAGAGGATACAGTAGTTACACTATTATGCCTGATTTATTTCACTTAACATCATGACCTCCAAATTTACGTTGCCAGAAATGAAAGCATTTTCCATCTTTTAAAGGCTATTTTTTATTGATCCATTTATCTACTGACAGATGATTTGGTTGATGTTACGTCTTGGTTATCTCGAGTAACCCTGAAACATGAAACTGAAGATATTTCTTTGAGATATTGATTTCATTTTCTTTGTGTATGTACCCAGCAGTTGTACTGTTACATGCCAGGACAACAATACTAATTTGTAATTTAAAAAACACTTTCATAGTGCTTTTCATAATGGTTGTATTGATTTACATTGCCACCAGAAGTATAAAAAGGGTTCCTTTTTTGCCACATCCTTGCCGACACTCGGGTGCCCTGAGAGGTAAAATGGGATGGGATGAGGTGTGGATAGGACAGGCCAGAACGATCTGTGTTGGGCTGAAGTCTCCCTGCAGCTACTCCAGAATCTGAGGTCATCCAAGTCCCCAGAACTGCATCATCCTCTGGGGATGTCCCCACCTAGGCATGGGCCAGTTTCAAGTCCCGTTGATCCTGCGTGCCCACGGCAAGCCTGCCAGCCCAGAGCGTAATTTTTGGCAACCCTGACCCATAGTCACATTTGCACCTGTGCAGGAGGATGGGGGTCATGGGTGCAAGCTGGTCGTAGGCGTGGTGTTTTGGTTCCTGGTCTCATTTCTCCCAGGAGCAGACCTGCTGAAACTAATGTTTATAATAAAATATAATGAACAGAGTTATAGGAATAAATGTTTCCAGAAACCGTAAGTGACAGTGTGCTTCATCAGTGTGAACATTCTCAGAAGAATTTCTGACAGGATGGGTGTTGGGTTAGAAGGGTTAATTTTTATTCAATGTAGTGAGATGTCCTGTTCCACTGAATGCGTGGAGGGGCCCTTCGTTGTGTACAAAACGGCCTCAGACATCATGAAATCATGTGTGCTTGCAGCTGAGAACAGTCTTTCATTACGTTTGTGGTTTGAAAATAATTTTTTGTGTCCTTGTTAGGGGACTGTTACTTTGAACAACAAATGTATGTGGTTAACATTACACTTACATTTGTTCAAATAAAAGAAAGCTTCTAGGAAAGATCACTTTTAATTCCCTGACTTATGTTTTGACAACTTTAGCAAAACTCATTGCTTCGAGTAATCACGTATTTTGTAAGGTGCAGAGAAGTCAAGATGAGACTTCATATCTGTCATGACAAACTGGTAATTTGTACATTGACTTGATACTCTCCCTACTAAAATGTTTTATTTTTCCATTTCAGTGACACTAAATTATTTTGATTCTCATTTCATTTTTCAGTGATTATTACAATATTTTCACATGTGGTGTTCATGACATAAATAATACTGATTTTAAGGATATGGGAGTTTATCACCATTCCATTAGCCTTCCTATTTTCCTGAATTAAAATCTCAATCTGGTTTCTTGAGAATAAGATCCAGAACTGGGGACACACCTGTTCGCTATAGCTGACATTTAATTAAATGCTGCTTTTAGAAGCTTTCCTGAAAATTCCGTGAGGACCCTAATCCCCATCGCGGCGAATCTGAGAGGCGAGGGCTCCCGGGAGAGGCTAATGTCAGGGAGGCAGAGCCCTCAAGAACTGACTGACCCTATTTTGTGAAGGGCTTGTGAAAGAGAGTTTGCTTTCTGACACCTTTCCAGTTTCCGTCATGTGAGGACTCACTGCGAGGACGCTGGCCAAAGCTTGGCTCACTGGTCTTGGCCCTAGCCTCCAGAACTATAAGTAAACCAATTAATGCTCTTAATAGGTAACCTGTCCTCAAATACTTTCTTATAGTAACACAAAACCAAGAAAGAGATTTTTGCCAGAGGCGCAGGACGTGGCTTTAAACCATCGGTGTCCAACCTGTGGTCTCACCTGGGCCTCGATGGGTGAAGAGAAATGGTCTCCAGCCACATATAAAACACAGAATAAATTTGTTGTGTATAAATTAGAAAACTTCCTTTCAATAACTTTATAATATGAAAGTGAAATAACATTGTAATGGGCAAAAAGGAATTTTAAAAGTTAGATGTTTTTCCACTAGAGACGAACAATTCTCCAGACTTCCTCCTCCTGAGCATACAGCCAACAACCCCTCCTCTCCTTGGCCCCCAGAAGTGACAGAATATGTAGGTGCCAGCAACAGAGGCCAGGAACCTGGTTTCTTTTGCCCAAGAAAGCGCAGGATGTGCTGAAGATGGCCAGGAGTGATAAAACGAGTGTGGCGATCTGCACCGTCTCTCTGTGCCTCCCCCGCTCTGTTCCTACTAGCAAAGACCCCCCCTGCCCACCTGTGCAGTGAGGTGGTGATTAGAAGCAGATAGGCTCCACCATATCCTCAGGGTTAGCTTTGAGTAAATTCCTTTCCCTTTCCCCCAAATATATGGCCCCCTCTGATTCGGTCAGTGGCAGACAGACAGACCTCAGTGTATGAGCCAGAAACCATTGTGGTGACCATGAAGGGATGTGTACTCCCTGGTCCTGAGAGACGCGCATCCTGGCGGTACTGGAGAAGAGAGACTGCTTGTGGCTAGCTGAATCCAAGGATGTTCCAGCAGCCGCAGGGGACACTTGCACCCAGGACTTGCCCTCCTTTCCTGTTCATGGCACCAGCCACCTGTAAATGCTTTTGCTGGTGAGAGGAAAAAGAGAGGGGAGCAGGCCGGCTCTAGGGATCTGCTGTCTCCACAGTTTGGACCTTCTCTCAGGTTGTTCGGCAGTGCCATCTGGGTGAGGTAAGGACCTTCACTATGTGGACAGTTTTAGACCTATTGCAGGTCATCTGGGGCCACTGACTAGTAGTGCCTTTTGGGGTGAGGCAAGTGCCTTCACCATTTGTGGCCATTTGGACCTCTGCAGGTCGTTTGAGTCATTGACTGGTTTGAGACACGATCAGAGGCAGAAAAAAATTTCCAGACATTTATTTTGGAGTACTCATTTGCTTTGGTTTGCTTCCGTGTGCTTTTGTTTCTCTTATCTTTCTCTTCCTATAACCATCTTTATTCTAGGATGGGCAGCAAGGTTTCAGTACCCTCTAGAATTATATAAGCCATTTGGGGCTTCAAGTCATTCCAAGGCTTCTTCGTGAGCCAATATAGAGTTCAAGGTTCTTGTACCACTTGTCAACAAAAAAGTTTGGATTAGAGATTTTAAGAGGATAGAGACCGTGGTGGTGTGCTTGAGATGCTCTGTTGTAAACTGCTCAGGAAAATTTCTAGTTACCTGTGACTTAGAAGAAGGTAATTACATCGTGTTAAAACATGGCCAATGTAACTGAAAGCACACTCTGATTTAATGGAATTGTCCTTAAGAAGATTCTTCAGAATAACTTTGGCTAAGATAATATCCGTAGCTGCTCTCCTTCCCTTTTTTCTGGATTAGTGTTGTCACGAGGAAGATCCTTCTCTGGCTGACTGCCGTAGCTATTTGGCCAAAGTTGCTGAGTTTATTGGGCTCTAAATTTCTTCCCATTTTGGCTAACAGTCCTTGGTTCATTCTGTGCCAGTTGTGTTTCAAAATATTTTTCAATACTTGTTTGTTGAAAATTGATTTTTGTCACCTGCCACCCTCACTCCTTGACTTAAAAAATGAAGAAATCTGTCTACAGATGTTTTGCCTTTGTTCTTTTCTTGGTGGGTGTGTTGTTCCTAAATGAGCTTCTTTTATTCATACTAGAGTCCTGGAGCAATAGAGCCAGGATGAGATTTGTAAACCTCTGACCAGCTGTATCTAAATTTCACAAAGTGTAAAATGTCTTAAGACCTGGGGCAAGAGCTTTTAAATTGACTAATACTTAAACTAAGTTAAGACAGAAAAAATCTTCGGGAAATTCAAACTCAGATTAACTAGGCAAACAATCTCCTTTGAGGTATATATTTCTTTATATTTCTTTTTAAAATTACGTTAATATTTATTGGCAATTTTTAAAATATAGAGCTTTGCAAGGTATGAATAGACAGCGCCTTTAACAAAATTTTCAGTGAAGATACTGAAAGGTGTAACGTCAAAAATACAGAAATAAAACAGAGATGTATATTATTATAAGTACCGTTCAACATTTTTCTAGAAGTTTTGGTCAAGAAAATAAAATTTTTTAGAAAACCCAATATTTTAAAACACTGAAAAAGAAAAAAAACAATTACTGTTAGATTATATAAAAGTTGGTGTAACAAAACCAAGTGAGTTAATAAATAATAAGAGCATTGAGACGTGTATTTCTCACTTTGCTACAATCTGGAATCCTACCTTCAGATATACAAATTTAGCACTACTCTGGTTTCTCTTCAGATCGTATAAATCTTTCGCCTTTTACAAATTTAGCACTAATAATTGTTTAGGTCTCTAAAAAGGTAAACCAAAGTAATACTGCAACTTTTAAAAGGTTGGTAAATGATAACTTTAAGTCTATGTGAGTACTCGTGTTTGTACATTGTTTACAAGGTACCAGATGAATTTTAAAACGTGCTCAGTAACTAAGAAGCATAAAACCAAATACCTTTTTATTCACATTGTTCCCTCCCTCTGGGGGTCTCTATTTAATGGGTGCATCAGTTTCAGGGTGGTTTGTTCCAAAACGCTCTCAGGGCTGTTTTCTTAAACAAAAGCGGTTTCCAGAGACTGACAGACTCTACTCCATTATCCTACTCATCAGAAGTTGAGTTGAGCAACAAACATCCCCTGTGGTTTATTATGGCAGAAAAGTGAGAGCAATTAAAGTTTCTGTTTATTAGACATTATCTAATAAAAGTCCATTTGGGAAAATTCTTACTGGGTCTACTTGAAGGAATAGACAGTTTTGTCCTCTGCATTAACCTGTGTCTGAATGCTGCGCTACACTTCCTAATTTCTTGACAAAGCTGGGTCCACGTTCACATGAGTAATCACGTCCACAGCTCTGGAATGAAGCAGCCAGGAGATGCTGCTATGGGGCGAGTCTTTCTCTTCACAGTTCTTGAATCTTTCTACATCTTCTCTGCCATTTTAAATGCCCATGGCTAGTAAAGTTCATTTTATAGTCTTCCAAGTTGATTCAACTATGGACAGACATCCTTATTACCCAGGATAATTTGCTTTTGGTAACATGAAAATTTTGGTAAAAATAATTCATTGGCATCAAAGTAAATATTCAACTTCAAAAGCCTTATAAAACCCTTCAAGAGTATTTAAATAGCATTTTATTATAGTGCATGTAGACGCAATTTTGAGGTATTGACTACAACTTTTTAAAGTTTTTTTCCTAAGCAAAAAAAAAATTATTTTGGGACAATAACTTGCATTTGTCAGATATTTTACATTTTGTGGGCAGTGTAGAGGCAATTGTTAAATATTAAAGAAATAAATAAGTATAACATCTAAGCTATTTTTAGTTAAGTTAAAATACTAAAGACATTTTCTATGTATAAATGTATGTATAAATACTAAAGACATTTTCTATGTATAAATGTATGTATAAATGTATGTTGCTTCTTCAAATTTATGTATTTGAGTCTATTAAATGTATTTCATGTATCTTATAATACTAATAAAAACAAAAGATATCTGATCCTTTAAATAAGTTTCAGAGTAATTATTCTAGAGGTAAAATAAATGCCTGAAAATGGAGATTTGTCATGCCACAGGTCAACTAGTTAAAAAATGAGCTTTAAAAAATAAATTGAGCAACTTGAGTGTTGTACCTGCTCATCATTTTAATATATCCTAAAATTAATAATTTGTACAAGCATTATTTGTTATTCTTCCTTCTACATGGTGATTCACATCAGTCTACCTAAAAAGGGGCCTCTTAAGTATTGGATGATGATTTCATGATCTGGTGAACATTTAGCAAGCTGTCTGGGGAATAAGATTGTAGAATAATTCTGCTTGGATTCTTTGCACAAAAGTGTCACAGAACTGTTCCTGTTCCAAATCAGAGAATCTGAACAACTTCCTGGTCTTCTAAGATGAAAAATCATACCCAGTTCTAGTGGAAATCAAGTGTCAAGAAGAGCATGCTCAGCACTAAAAATGTATCTTTGAGAATTATCTGATAGAAAGGAAACCATCTACCATCACTCAGGTAAACTAAAGGGAAAAAATGAGGAAGAGGATTAGCAGCAGGCCATGTGACAGTCCTGAAATGTATTAAGGAACATCTAGAAGTGGTCAGATTTTCTTGGATGATTTTAATACAATCTTCCAAAACCTAAGACATTTATGGGAAGTGACAGATCACATTTAGAAAAATCCATCAAACCACATTTTGTAACCCGACCTCTTGGTCTGTTAAAAAAAACAAAACAAAACAAAACAAAACAAAACAAAACAAAATGTGGACACATTTTTAAGCCTAAAATCCAGTCTCCTCTCTTCACTCTCTTCAATCTCTTGAGAAAGCCACCAAAAGGAGACCTGGTTGTATCTCTCCTCATTCCACCTACTCACACTCAGAAATTTATAGAGCTCTAGAAGTGTCTTGAGAACCATGTCAATGAATTATCCATCACACAGCATTCAATGAATGCAACACTAGGTGAAAGATGAGGGTTTCTGTTAACCTTCTCAGTGGCAAAAACCAACAGCAGACCAAATTCGTAGTTCAAATTAGATCTGCATAGAAGGCAAAAGTATCCTTAGAAGGAAGACCAAACTATGAAATTTTAAAGTGCAATAAAATGATTCTTAGGGATTATTCTTCACCTAATGTTGCATTCATTGAATGCTGTGTGACCAACAGAGTATCATTAATCAATGTTGTACAAGTACACAGGTGATACTAGGTAGGCATGCTACAACAAAGTGGGAAGATCTTTCCTCTAGTTACCAGATGTTATCTGATACCATTCTTAGTCTTATGTTTGGGTAGGTGTCAACTAAACAACACATTCTGACAACTTACCTAATAGTCATGGAAAGGTTTTATTAAAATGTTAAAATATGTGGCCATTTTCCTCAAGGGCTTAATATAGACCAAGACAATTTTGGTTTACAAACAACAGCATTCTGTCCCTCCACAGTAGCGGTGTTCTCTCAGCTGAGAGCAGGACATTTAGTATCGGTGTGGCTTCTACTCCATCCCCACAAGGGTCACTGAGTTCCTCACGACCCTGAGGAAATGCTTTCGTTATATGCTACTTTGGCCTTGAGTATAGATTCATCCTAAATTTTTATAAAAGCAGCACTTTACTGCTTTTGCCCTTCAAGATTTCTAGTACTTTGAGCACAATCTGGAATTCAGTTAAAACTGTACATTATGAAAGATTTTATTTGGGTAGAAATTTTTTATTAGTCCTCTATACTGTTGAGTGAGGAAATGGTATTTTAAATTTGTAATTAAATAACATTTTTGTGTTGGAAAGAATATAAAATTTCAAATCAAATACATAAAATCCACTGAATACAAGAAGGAAGAAAAATTAGAAATTCCCACCATCCTATGGCATTGCTAACCAGCTGCTTTGGCCATAGATCTAAATGAGAAAAACTCCAGAAATTCAATTTTTCAACAGCTAAGTGATTCTGATCCATGGTAATGTTTGAGAACCACTGGATAAAGTTATTTTCTTCCTCTCAAAACAAGGGGATAGAACAAACAAAAATGCATCCAAAATAATTTAAAAGTGACTAAAGATCAAATTAGTATATGAATACAAAATTGATGTCACATGTGTCCAAAAGAATATGAAAATCTGACTTTCTAGAAGCCAATAAAATGTTATTCAGAAAAGTTCAATGAAGAAAAAGTAAGTAGTGAAAAACATTAGGAAAACTGGATAAAATACACACTGAACAGTTGGTCACAGTGGTGACCCTAAACGTGCCACCTTCATCCCAGTGAGTGGATGTTCATAATAAAAACATGGTTCGATTAGTGCATCTAATTCAAATACAAAATAAAATTATACAATTATTGCTATATGACTAAAAATATTTAAAGAAATAAACTTGCAAATATACAGCTACTCTGAATGGAATTCTATTAATTTCTCAAAGCTAGAAATAGATATTCACTTTTGTGTGAGAAATTTAAGTCTATAAAATAAAAATGTAAATTATGAAATTAATGTGAACTTTCTAGAAATAAACATTTGAACACAACAGCATCTTGCAGAATTCAGAAAACTAATATCCTCACACATAACACCCATATGCCTCTATAAGAATAAATGTTGTCTTCACTGAAGAACATAAAATATTTTATCAAATTCAACTTCTATCTTATTTTTTTCTCTTTAGTCGTGATGGCAATGAACCAAGGTTTTCATGCAAATTAGTCACTCTGCCAGTAAGCTACATCCATAGGCTCACCATCTTTTTGATTGAACCTAACAGACTGCATAAAGGGTATTTTCTCAACGTTAATTTTTAAAGTAAACAAAAGTATAACCCTGTCCTAGTTCATCCACGTTTATAGGTATATGAGATGAAGGATATGGTTAATACGTAATCGAGTACATAAACCTAACATCAAAATAGCACATTGAATTTAATGAACATATATTTATTTTTAAATTAAAACTTAATTATATTAAAAAACATAACAAAAACTCAACTACAAACAATTTATAAAAAGCAATGACTCCAAACCATGGGATGGCAGTAAGCACGCATACCTCACACCACCAGGAGCTGCTTTCCACAAGCCTCTACTTCCCCACCTCCCACTGGATCTGACACATTAGAACTGCTTTATTATTAACGTGAAGTCATCTTCCTTGTGTCTTAGGAGAAAAATATGCTCAGATAATTTGAAGTTAGGGGTACTCTTACCGAAGCCAGGATAGAGATACCTTTAACACCAGAATTGTTTAGAATCTCTCTGCAGTTGTAAGTTAATTTATATTTGCATTGTTTTTGTTTTTCTAGGACCTTGAAGTACACCATTAGGTTATTTATTTAGATTTGTTTGTTTTTCTGATATGGACATTCACACCATATTCTGCTCACCTGGCCTGGTGTACTCCTTCATTAGACTTTTTGCCACTGTTGGCTTCACTGTCTCCTTCCAGGGTGCCTAACGACATTAATCACGTGCAGCACTTCTGAATTTTGTATTTGTGATGTGGCGATAGTCACAAGCAAATACATGTCCATCGCCATGAGAGAAATGATCGCTGTGAGGTTTGTGGGTCTGGAAAAGGCCCGTGTTCTCTGCTTGGTGTTCTTCATAAGATGGAAGGAAAGCTTGGGAAGCAATGATGAAAAGCAATACTAACAATTACACAATCATACAAGCATTGAATTAACTATGACAATTCTGAAGGCATAAACTAAATACAGACTTTCACTGTTCTTGTTAAAACGCAAAACTTTTACCCAAGTGCACCAAAAAACGAAGCTACGTCAGTGGACTGTTCCTATTTTACTGAGATAAGGTCTAAGTCGAGCAAGGTGGTTTCCGTCTTGCAGTCCTAACCCTTGAGACTTCCCCAAGTATGTGAGACTGCAGACAGGAACTGCCAGGGCCACCAAGACTCACCGATGCTAAAGTGTTAGCTGAGTAAGTGTGCTCAGGATGAAGTGTCTTCTGCTTTCACCATTTCATCTCTGGCTGGACTAGCTGAATGTACTTTCCAAATTCCTGATGATGGTAAGCGTTAAAGAAATGAGCTGCAGTGAAATCAGCCACATGTTCAATGGTGTAAAAAATGATACTGTATCCTGCAGTGTAGTATATTTCATGAATGACACCAGCTATTTCCTATTTCATCGTAAAACAGACTTAGTTTTGATGTTATTGCCCACCCGATGGCCAGTTTCAGTGTCAAGGCACAATTATGTTAAGACAAGGCATACCGTTCTGCACATTATGAATCTTTAATGCATTTGTCACTTGTATCTTCACCTTACCTCGGGCTTTTCAGAATGTAACCCCAGGGGAGATGGAGGAGATTCTGTATTCATGGGGAAAACTATCTAAATATTGAACGAAACCTTCAGTTTAGGAGGTAAGAAAGGCAGAAAGAAGCCAATGATTCCAGAGGTGGCCTCACACGCGAGCTTTCACAGGTTGTATGTGGTTAAAAGTATCACTCACCTTGACCATCAGACAGCTGTCCTTATTGGTGATAACAAAAAGGGCGTTGTATAGACTTACCTCTAAAGTTGGTAAAACACAATATGACAAAAATTAGTAAATTTCCCCTTTTACTAAACACTGATATTTTTCATGAATTAGATTCTACTTCATGTCACTATTTGAATTTCCCCAGTAAAAAAAGAATGGTTCCCCAGCACCCCTCCCCCCAAAAGAATGGTTATCAAGTACCAAATGGTATTGTCAGTACCAAAGAACAGAATAAAGTGTTCTGCTTCTTTACTAGAAATCATTCTCTGAAACAAACTTCATCCTTGTCAAAATCCTCTGAGTATGTGTTTACTGAAAAGTCTCACCATCATCCATATCTTGCGCACAGACTAGTATCATTCATTATTTCCTATTCGAGAAAAGGTACATTCCTGATCTCTACCCGTGGAGGACCCACAGCAATATATATTTTTTTGATATGATGAGTGATCTAAAAATTATCACCAAAATAAATCATGGCAATATGATCATGAAAGTAAAATTTATATGGTAAAAGAAACACCTAAAATTGGATATACATGATAATAAGAGCTCTTGGAATAAAAGAAAAAAAAACAGGCAAAATTGTGTACTGGAAGTAATCTATAATTATGTTGTGAATACTGTATACAGACACCTTCAGAGGATATGGAAAACACAGTATTTGCTGAGCTACAGTTTGAAAAGAGCTGAACTCAGTATAAAATACATGTAGAGAAATCTTTTAAAATGTACATCAAAATTACAAAACATGACATCCAATTTGAAAGTTCCTGTGTCAGAAAGAAAGAAAAATGGAGTATAAACACCAAGAATTTACGTAGGATATAGTGGGAGAATGAGAACAAAAATTAGATTTCAGTAGCCTATTACCCCACGATTACTAAAAACAAAACCACCCTACAAAAATATTTAACCTACTAGCACGTAAGAAATACATTTCGTTTGCCTGTGGAACTATTACATTAACTTATTCTGATGTTTTTAAATGCTACGATGATTGTTCAAACAACTGAAGACTTTTCCACATTGCTTACATACATAGGGTTTTTCTCCAGTGTTGTCTCTGACAATGGCTGTGACTGGTGAAAGCTTTCCCTCATTGCTTACACACGTAGGATCAGGCTTCTACACGGTGTGACTCCTTTTATGTCTATACAATGAACTGTAATTAGTGAAGGCTTCCCCACACTGCTTACATACATAGGGTTTCTCTCCAGTGTGACTCCTTTTATGTCTATAAAATGAGCTCTCATTAGTGAAGGCTTCTCCACACTGCTTACATGCATAGGTTTTCTCTCGAGTGTGATTACTTTCGTGTCTATAAAATAATCTGTTATTAGCGAAGGCTTTCCCACATAGCCTACACACGTATGGCTTCTCTACACTGTGACTCTTTTTGTGTCTATAAAATGAACTGTTATTAGTGAAGGCTTGTCCACATTGTTTACACACATAGGGTTTCTCTCCAGTGTGAATTTGCTCATGTGCTTGACAATTACTGCGTTGCCTGAAAGCTTTCCCACACTGCTTACACACGTAGGGTTTCTCTCCAGTGTGTGTTTTTTCATGCGTTTGACAATTACTGCGTTGCCTGAAAGCTTTCCCACACTGCTTACATGCATAGGGTTTCTCTCCGGTGTGAATTTGCTCGTGTGCTTGACAATTACCGTGACTGGTGAAAGCTTTCCCACACTGCTTACACACATAGGGCTTCTCTCCAGTGTGAATTCGCTCATGTGTTTGACAAGAACTGTGACTAGTGAAGGCTTTCCCGCACTGCTTACAGACATAGGGCTTCTCCCCGGTGTGAATCCGTTCATGGGCTTGACAATGACTGTGGCTGGTGAAAGCTTTCCCACACTGCTTACACACAAAAAGTTTCTCTGGAGTATGAATTCTTTTATGGATACAAAATGAACTGTTATACATAAATGCTTTCCCACACTGCTTACACACATAGGGTTTCTCCCCAGTGTGAATTCTTTTGTGTGCCTGACAATTACTGCGTCTGTTAAAAGCCTTCCCACATTGTTTACACACATAGGGTTTCTCCCCAGTGTGATTTTTTTCATGTGCTTGACAACTACTGCGTGTGTTAAAAGCTTTTCCACATTGCTTACACACATGGGGTTTCTCTCCAGTGTGAGTTATTTGATGTTTACAAAGGGAACTGCTATCAGCAAATGCTTTCCCACACTGCTTACATACATAGGGTTTCTGCCCAGTGTGAGCTCTTTTATGTCTAAATAAGGAACTGTAATGAAGGAATGTTTTTCCACATTGCTTACATACATACGTTTTCCCCACTTTGTGAGTTCTTTCATGTCTACAAAATGAAGCGTTATCAGTGAAAGCTTTCCCACAGTGTTTACATACATAGGGATTTTCTGCAGTGTGAGCTCTTTCATGTGTTTGAATACTGTGGTCAGAATTAAAAGGTTTTCCTCTTTGTGTACACACAGAAATACTTGCTCCACTGTAGTTTTTCTCCTGTGTTTGAAAATAACTGGGTGTACCAAAGGCTTCAGCATCTTGCTTACAAACTGAGGGCTTCTCTCCAGTGTGAGTTCCTTCAGAGTAATCGGAGTAGGATTCTCCACATTGCTTACATTCATAAGGTTTCTCTCCAGGGTTTGCTCTTGCATGCTTCTGAAAAGCCTGGAAATCACTGCAGGTTTTCTTATGTTCATTACTATTAGACAACTTCTCTTCAGATCCCTGATACTCGTATGATCTGCATACACTGTGAGCTCTGATGGGCACATTTAGTGATGAATGACCAATCAGGGGAATTTTACAAGTAAGGCTTACAGCTGGTTGTGTACCAAGTGGTTTCATGTTCACATTAGGATCTGGAGTCCAAAAAAGTATTTCTCCACGTTGATACCATGATTTATAGTGAGAACATTTCTCTATCGCTTCATTTCTGTAAAAGAAAAAAATAAAACAACCAGTCACATTTTAAAGCACCTCCTTATTAATGATTTACCAGGAGATGGACTGGTGTGATGCTCTAACAATATTTGACCATGAATTTAATGTGTATTCCGGAGGATGGCTTGAAAACAGCTTTTACTGAAAGACTAGTATTCATTTGGGAGCTCATAACTCACATGTTTGCAGTATGTAATATTTACTTTCACGTTGGGGAATTGATACATGCTGATTATTTTTGATACTACTTCTTCCATGATACTATGTTCCTAACGTCCGCTGAACCTCTTCACCTTCTGTAAAAAGCCTGCCTCTTTTATTTGCCACCCTGTCTCATTTTCCTCCTGAATTCTCACGTTACGTTTCTCATACAAGCTATCCCATGTGACATTGATCTTTCTGTGTCTGACTTGTTTTCACTTAACATTATAGACTCAAAATTCATCGTTTCTTGGGCAAATGATACCATGTCATTCTCCACTGAGTACAATTCCATTGTGTATACATACCACATTATTTTCGGTACTGGAGGTTTAATGTAGCACTGAGCTACATCTCTAGCCTTTTGTTGAGTTTATTTTGAGACCAAGTCTCATAGGTCATTAAATTGCCCAAGCTGAGCATAAGAGTGTAGTCTTCCTGCCTCACTTCTCAGAGTGCTAATATTTCAAGCATGCACCATTAGGCCTGGATTATCTAGTATATCCTTAATCCACTCATCATTGAGGACATCAAGGTTGTTTCCAGCGCATAGCTATTTAGTGAGTTGTGCTGTTAGAAACATGGATATACATTTATCCCTCTAATATGATTACTCTAACTTTTGGCAGAATATACCCAGGAGAATTCAGCTAGATGAAACGAAATTTCTATTTGTACTTTTCTAATACTCTCCACAGACATTTCATGGATTTTACACTACATGATAATCCCACCAGCAACATAGAAAGGAGCCTTCTAATAATTTTGGAAGAATGGACTAACTGCTTTAGAGAATTACTTGGAAATACCTATTATCAAAACAGTGACATTCATTTTGATTCTGAATACTTCCATGATGTTAACAATTTTGCAAATACTGAATGTGTTTACCACATTTAAATAAAGATAGCATTTTTTACATAAATTGATGGTTCTCAAAGTGGGCTTTAGAAATTCCATGGATACATTAATTATGGACCCTGAACTTGGGTCCAAGTCTAAGGAGAAAATTTGTTTCATATATACCTATAGCCAATGCCTAAAGGTAATCTCACACATTCGTGTAACCCTGAGCACAGAACAAAGTTTGTTCATTCTGATACATCAGACAATATCACTTGTGTCGTGTCCGTCCTCCCTAAGTTTCCAATATTAGAATGTTTTGATTATAGATATCCAAACTCTGTGAATTGTAGGAGAGTTGTGAAATGAAATAAATTTTGAACTTGGTCTCATTCGTTGCTTGCTTAGTTTTAAAATTTGTGCTCATTTCCCTGACTCTTGAAGAACATTCTTTTGATTGTGAGTATAAATTACCTTCGATTTCTCCTCCAACCGTTGCATTCATCTTCAGTTTGCTGATCATTACAGTATTGTCCTAAAGCATAGAAACAGAAATGTAATGATAAATTGCTACAACATTACGCAAAAATTAACAGATTTCATTTAGTAAAGGTGTCATGTGACCATGCCTGAAATATTCATCAGAATGTTTTCATATTCCAATGACTAAAACTGCACTGGTGAGCAAGAAACAATGCTCCCTACTTATATAAATTAGAAAACAGCATCTTCCTTACCTATAGCAGTCATATTCTTAAATGTTTCTGACATCACATCTCTGTAGAGCTTCTTTTGCGAAGGATTCAGCAAAGCCCATTCCTCCAAAGTGAAGTTCACAGCCACATCTTCAAAGGTCACTGCCTCCTACTCATCACACGCATTTCCAGGAAGAAGATTGATACAGAATGGAACATTTTAACTTCACTCATGAAAAGCTGAAATGAGGCTGAATCCTTTAAATATTTACTCCATGTTTTGGTCATCAAACACTTGTTCTCCAAGCATATGCACACCTCCAACAGGAAATCTGATGCTAGACTGGAGTTCACTGCTAAAGTCACAGCAGAATGGGAACGCTGCCTCCTTCTGGTTAACTCTGGCTTGACTTGTACACTGTCTCTGAAGCATGGCTCACAGAGGAAGTCCATAAAACCAGCATCCAAATAAAAAACTGGAGTAGATGAGTATCTAATGGATTGCTCTGACAGATCACTGGAAATATCTCTTTTTTAAACTTATTTAGGGAACTGATCCCTTCCTTCTCTGATTGTACTTAGACAGCATTTTGAAACTTTAACATAGACAAAACCTGAATGGACCATTAAGTATAATTCATGAATGATAACTTAAAATGTCAATGGAAGCCATTACTGTTTTTAATGGAGAATGTCCATACACAATGGAATTAAGTTAAGGAGGCCATATTATCTCATATCTCAATGACACCAAATGGTCACATGACACAGAGATGTAAGAAGTTCTAGGGTGGTATAAGGGAGAGAAATGTGGGAATGGGTATGATGAAATTATATATTGTATGTACTGAATACCAGTATTTTGCAAAGTTAACAAGCATTAATAATAAAAGGAAAAAGTGGAAGACAAATTTTTGTCACTTCCAAATCACATCTTTGTCAGAAGAATTAAGCTGTTCTATATAATAAATGTTTAACAATAATCAATAACTAGTAAACAAGAAAGTACAGCTGCCTAATATACAAAAAAGAGATATAAAAATCCACAATTGTGAGACTACTATTAGTAGAGTGAGTGATAAGTAGACCATGGAAAAGGAGGACAGTCTTCTGTGGGCTGACATGTAAATAGAATACTGATTCACGGTAGACCTGTAATTGTATAAAGCGGCAGAAATCACAATGTGTTTAATACAACCAGCAGGGAGAAACAGGTACATGCATTGAAACACAAAATGTGTTCTCCATATTCCGTGTATGATAATTAAGTTCCATCTAGAAATGGAAAACATAAATTTGAGTACTTCAGAATTCACAGTCAAATATCTTTTGTACGAGAAAAAGTTTTTCCTTGGTAGAAAATCTAGAAGCCATAAAAATTAGGAGAAATTGAAATCCATGTAAATCAAGGGAGGTAAAAGAGACAATAAAGAAAAAAAAATATTTGCAGCGTGTACAATAAAAATAATTTGTGTAGAGAGCATAAAATCAATAAACACATAGCAAAAATGAACAAAGCCTATATGACCCAAGAGAAAACACCAAATATAAAACAAGGTCTATGAGCGTGGTTGAGAAAATAGCCCTCCTCCAAAAAAAGGAATTATGGAAGGATAAACTAGTAAACAGACCTAGATCAGTGACATTATTCCAACTTCCGGAAAATGAACTGTGTCGTTGCTCCTGGAGACAGAGGTGATCTGTTCACAGCAATTAAAAGAGAACTTGGTAATACCGTCAAGCATGCGACCGCTGGTTTGGATGAGAAAACGCTTTGCTCCTGGATCAGATATGAGCGCATGTGGAGCACAGTGAGACACAGAAACGACCCACAGTGGTTTTCTGGGCAATTTCTCCAGTACTCACTTACGGACTCTTCCAAGGGGACAAACTAAAAGAATACTGTCTAGTGACAATTACACATAGTAACTTACGAGAAACAGTAACAGAAATAGGACAGTGGTCATCTACAGGAAAGAAAAGGGTGAGTCAAACAGACTCACCTAGACACTTGTAAACACTGCCAAGGCCCAGGTGCAAAATGTTCTGAGGGCTCCCAGAATATTCATACTGTTATTATTGTTAAATCTCATCAAAAACGTTTTCGATAATAAAAATTATTGCAAAGTATTTTAACCCTAAATTAGCATGAGAGTAGAAGCAATTATTGATACACGTTTGCCATTATAGCACGGAAACTAACTTAAAATTCAAAACCCCTGAGCACGCTTTGTCTCCAAACTGGAAAACAAGGAGGAAGACTGGTGAAAGTGTAAGTTGCTCTGGAGAAACTCAGGAACAGAATAAGAGAAGACGTTTACTTGTCCTCATAAACGAGGATGACAGAAGTTTGGTGGGCAGGTTTTAAATGTCCTAAATTTTTTGTTGTACCTTCACAAGCACTGGCAGGTTCTCACAGTGATATCAGATAAAAACTGCTTAATGCTTCAAATAGGGGCGCTGGGAGAACAAAATTATTTTGAAAATTCCGGTGTGTAAATACATTCTGACTTGACAAAAACTGTACTTCCCCGAAGCCTAAACTGGGACATTTCCACAAGCAAAAGCTTAAGACCAAGTGAAATACCCAATGTCTCCTACTCTGAAAAAGAAGGAGGATGTAAGTTTGACTTTTGCCTTATTAGACTAATCGAATGTTCAGCTGTGAGCAATAAACAATAAAAACAACAACAACACTGAAAGAATTCAGAGGAAAAAGTTTGGCTCAAAAACTTAAGCAAATGAATCGATAAAATAGTATCTGGAAAAGGTGAATGAATTATCTACAGAAAGGCAATCAGACAACCGTCTAAATTCTGGAAAAGAAGCAGAGGCAAACAGAAGAATCCAAAGGATAACAGGAAACGGTTACTTGTATAAAATAACACCAGAAAAGATTTAGACATTATCAAGAAGCCAAAGAGAATTTATGCAAGTGCAGAGAATACCTGCAATTTATTTACTGGCATAGATTCTAGCTGTATTTACCAAGAAATTATTTTCAAATGAATAACATCAACAGTCTACTTGGTTGCTAGAGCTACAGATATATAGAATGTGAGATGTAAGTTGCAAATGGGAAGAAAAGTATTCGTGAATATGCTAAGGTACATGAATGACTCTGAAACCACAGTGTTACTTCAGAATGGATTCAGATAAGTTGTAAGTGCGTATTTCTAATGTGGAAAATCAGGAAAAAAATTAGAACACGTGTATTGGATATCATAATTGACAACAGAAAATGGAATATATAAAATGCCCAAGTAATATAAACAGAGAGAAGAGATTAGAAAGGGTTAATAACCAGAACAACTAAACCAAGTAGAAATTAATAAGAAGTAGCATATTTTCTTTGTTATTTGCATAAACGATTAAAAGAGAGTTCGATAACAAAACAAGAAGCAACTTCTTTTAACTATGCAAAAATCCATTTTACATAAAGGGGAGTGATGGATATTCTGTTTTAAAAATACAGAATTTTATTTGGGCAATGGACATAAGCTCAAGATATTTACTAAAAACTACTGTGAAATAGTTAAAAACACTGCAATTTACTCTGAAAAATTAATACAGCATTTAATTTGAAGTATGCTCACTGCAAAAAATAAATGTTTTCAAGTGGGGTGTGGTGACATATGCCTGTAATCCCAGCGCTCGGAAGCCTGAGGTAGGAGGATCGCCATGAGTTCCAGGCTGGCCTGGGCTACACGGTGAGATCCTGTCTCAAAACACCAAAAAAAAAAAGAAAAAAGAAAAAGTTTTCAGAAATAATCTGTCTGATCAGTTTTAACATTTGATGATATTTAAATTTTCAAAGCACTGGGCATTAAATTATAAATGTATTAAATTTCCATTTGTCAGGTAAAATGCACACAAATATTTTAAAAATATAACAAATGCAAAATAAACTTAAAAATATAGAATACAAAGTTATACAAACAGACAGATATTTGTCTAGCACCGATCCAACAAAACCTGCTAATATTAATCTAAAAACTATACAATCTGTACCTCAAAATAAGGATTACAGTGATCATATAACGATATAGAAGGTACTTCTCCAACAAAAACTGCCACTTCTTCATATGTATTACCCTAAAAGGGGCTGTGAATGACATGGGGCAAAAAGATAAAACTGACAGAAAAATCACAGATCCACAACTATTTCTGAAGATTTCAAAACACATTCATGAGTCACTGATAGGTCAAAACTGTTTAATTCTAGCCGGACTTTGCAGCCAGCCAGCCAGCCAGGTGAGAGAGAGGCCCCCGCAGCCGGACAAAGCCTGCAAAGTGAGCCCGCCCTGCGACATCCGTTGCCAGGCGACAGAGAGATTTCCCCCTCCCACCCTGGACACACGAAGGGGGAGGGGAGGTGCTTGGTAACCGCCGGCTTTGGACTTTGCAGCCAGCCAGCCAGCCAGGTGA
>PVJO010021466.1:0-29998 GCA_004026905.1 Hystrix cristata | reverse complement strand
ATTATTATGGGAACCTATTGTTTTGTTTTCATATACTTCCCAAGTTTGCTTATGCTATTTCCTCCTATTGAAATTCTTTTTCCTCATTCATTTCTGAATGTCCGAATTCCACTTGGAATCCCACTCAAATGCTACCTTCTCCCGTGCATCTCCCAGACCTGTCGCTGTGGAATTTAGTCTCTGCTTTAAATTCCAGTAACTTTTCAAATCTGTTATGTTCAGAGCGCTTGCCACTTCTCCCCTGTGTTGTTCTCTTTTCATCCTGGGATACCACCCCTGAAAGGGTTTTAATCACTCAGCAGAGTGCCTTTGACCAGTAGGTAGAAAGGATCTGTTGAGATATTGAACTAAGTGGGTAAAGACTTAGAAAAACTCCTGCAGAAGTCCAAGAACTGAGTACAAAGTACTCAGTTCTATAAGAGTACTAAGTACTCTCTGCCTAAACGGTGACACCTAAGCAATCCTATATATTTTATAAACTGAATACAAAAGCCTTTGGAATTAAGGGACAGCAGACACGAGTTGTTTGGTTTTTTCTTACATGACTTGCATTTTCTTTGATTCCTATGACTTTACAAATCTATGATCAATAAATATCCAGTATTGAAGATAGTATTACTTTTACGTATTTAATGGGAGCATGCCCTAAGTCTTCACCATTATAAAGGAGAAGTAATGAGCTCTTCAAAGAATAAAACTTGATAAACAAATGAATTACATAAATTAGAAATACTGGTATAGCTCTAGGAAAAGCAGTAACTATGGAATATAACAGGTGTAATCCAAAGAGATCTTATGGCTTGCATAAGACATAGACTCTGAGACTGATTACTATCCATTCATTTTTTTTATTCAACAAATATTTATTGAGCAAATATTTATTGAGTCTGGCACTATTATAGTTGCCAAAGAGACAATGGTAAACAAATAAGTTTCCTACTCACAGTGAACACGTGTGTAATCCATCATGTAGCCATAAGTACTAAGGAAAGAATAAAGGAATGGTGGAAGTGGAGTATGAAATCTTATACAAGCATACCAGGACAGAACTTTATCAGGTAGTATTTGATCTGATCTTTAAATGAAAGAGTAGTGGGAAAAATTTGACCATCCGAAGAGATTTCCAGTTCAAGGGCACAGCAAGTGCAAATGCCCACACTGGCATCTGTATGTTTGAGAAGGAGTAAGGAGGCCAATATAGTAAAAGCAGAGGGAATAAGGACGTAGAGCCAGGCGGTACAGTGAGGCAGGGAGGCGCACAGTTCATGCGGACCCTGTTGGGCCAATGTTGGGAATTTTATTGTCAGGGAGATGGGAAGCTCTTGACGAGACTAAGCAGTGGACATATGTGATTCCTCTCTAACTAAAGAGTCGCTGTGGTTGCTGCATGAAGAGCAGGTCAGGCTGCTGTGACAGTACTCAGTAAGGGTGAAACATGGAGACTGCTTGTGGCAGGGTGGCCACGATCCAGGCAAGAGATGCAGGTGTCTTGTTGCAGGGGGATGGGAATCAATGGATACGGTGAGATGTAAGACTCACCGTAAGACTTTATCTAAGTAAGAGTCACTGAATGTAAATTAAAGGAAAGTCTCTTTCTGAGAGGATTCCATTGCATCATACTTCCAGGGTAATTGTTGTCCAACTTACCCTCTAGGGAGCTCATCTCTTCGGGTTAACTCCTGCACTCAGGTCTGATGACTTGCTCCGTGTTGTCCATCAAGCTAGATCCCGGCTCTGAGGCGACTATTCCCTGCCAGTAAATTTCACATCTTCCCAATATTTTTCTGCATATCCAAGAGTTTGGATTTAAAATATATATTCTTATCATTAAGAAAATTTCTAAATATTGACCAAATGGATAGCTTCATAAAAAGTTAATAGTATTTTCCAAAAATTAGTATACTCACTGTCAGCCATGTTTTAAATATTATAGGCTGAACAAAATGCAGTACTGCAATTCAGTTTTGAATAGTTTTTGAGCAATCATGTTACTTTGGGGAATGCTTGCATTCTATTAGCCTTGATTTTAAATACTGTATGTGTTTAAAATTTACATAGAAAACTATTTCTAAGTGTCAAATGTAAATTTATTTCTAGTCCTGACCATTTACACATTTGTTTAATCAGAACGTGAACCAGTGACCTATTTTTTTCCCCTGCAGTATTTCTCAAACAACCATGTATTTACTTTCACACACTAGCCATTCTACTGCACATTTCATTATAATGATGGTATTGTGCCAGAGAACACTTATTATTGGAATGTTAGAGTTCTAGCCTATTCTTTTTTCACTGTTCTTCCAGAAGATTTAAAGATTCTTATGGATTCTTAGCTACTTTTATATTTGATAGGACGTGATGCAAATGCCCATGTTTTAATCAGAAAATATGGGCCCAAGCATTAAAGTCTTCCCCCTCACATACATTTGAGTCATTTTTCCTCTACACGACTCTTTCCACCAGACTTGCACCTGACTCAAATAGACTCGCAGTCTCTTGAGTCAAGTATTCATTTCATTATTTACCCTGCCCACTTCCTCTGGAAAGTCAGAGATTTTAATGCATTGTGCATTTATTGCCACCCCTCAAATACAGTACGTGATATTTTGACTGAGAGATAGGACGAATAACACAGAATTGAACTCAGCTCTGGCTTTCTGAGGCTCTGACTTCTAAATAATCATTAAGTTAAATACAACTGAGGGCTAAGTCTACCATTAGTCTTGATGGGCTAAATAATTGCTAATCTAACGATCCCTATCACTTGCATATTCTCATAGAAAAAAATTGAGCATTTTTTCAGGTGCTCCCCAAATTTTTTGACATTTTCTCTGTCCCATTGTGGAAGAATTTTGTTATCTCACTTTAAGTCTTTTCTCTTTGATCCTTATTTTATTTCAATCCTCAGTATTGTGTTCATCCTTAATCATAGAGCAGCTGTGAAATTCTTGAGGTAGAAGAGTATAAGAAATAAGACACACTAATCTTCTTCTATCCCAGGTTAGTCATGTTTACTGGATTAGAGATCCACTGCACTGACATACAGAAGAGAGCTATTTCTGTTTAAGAAAGTACAGTCACCAATGTGTGATAAAGATGGTACTAAATGTTTGTTGGGAGTAACTACATTAGTTCAATGGTATCTCAGTCCTTCAAAAAAAATAGTTTACCTTCTGTGTTCCCATATAGACGTGAAAGGAAGCAAGTGATGTTTTTTAACCTAGAAAATGCCGCAGTGGTTGTATATAGAATTGCTAAAAGTAGGATAGAGTAATTTATTCTGTCAAAGTTATTGATGCTCAGTTCTATTTTTTCTTTTTTTTTTTTGTAATTAGATTCATTGAAAATCAGGCACATTTAAACCCCGGATTAAAAAGTTTAGATGCTTTTGAAAGATTATGTAAGAGTAGAAATTGGCATATATTATCCTCTGGCTTCTATTTAATGATGCTCTGTTCTGCTCCAATAAATATAGTAAATATGATGAGAGAATATAATGAAATGGTTATTTAGTTGTTTTGTTAGTTCAAAATGTTCTAATTCCATTAACAATAACAACAACAAAATTCTCTCTCCCTCAAAACCACAAGTATCTTAAATATTTAAGTTTACTAAGCTTATAATTAGCATAAGAAATGCTTTTTCATAGATTTCCAAGACCATAGCCAAATAAATTTTCTTGAAATTATGCATGAAAATCTAGTAACATAATAAAAATAAAAATTCTCTGTAAAAATAATGTATTGTCAATAAATTTCATAATCTACACTGTCAACACAGTGAAAGCTAATTACTTTAAAAAACATATTGCTACATGGCATATAATAAAAATTATGTGACTGAGAGAAAAATAAATAACGGTTAAGCAGTTTTGCTTAATAAACATTGTTAAAGGAATAATTTTTACATCTGAAATTGAAGGATTTAATTTCATGCAGCAAGTATGACTTGATCACTATTACCTTCCATCCAGTTTACAAGAGAAAATGCAAAATATACCAACAGCAAGAAAAGAGAGAAGAAAGAAAGGGCGATGGAAAGAGGAAAAGAAAAAAGAAAGATCAAAGGATAGATCTGTGATTTTCAATTCAATATATCTTTCTCCCTAGATATATAAATAGCTATTGATTTCTATTCTTACCCCATGAAATGTGGAAACCAAGGAAATAATAGGATCTGCCAAATAAAGTGAAATCCACTTGGTTTATATGAGCAATGTACACTTATTTAGGGAACGAAGAAACAATAGAAATGGGCAGAGCGGGTTGATGTCTTTCTGCCTGATTTTTTATGTAGGATCTGACAGGCCAGTTCACACAGTTCAATAAAAGGAAGCCGAAAAGTTCAGAGATATTGTATCCCATGCAACGCAAAAGTGAGGAATCTAGCAGCATCATTTCTCAAAAGTTGTATGCACATTGTTGTAATTTTCTTCCACAGAGAATGCATGCCCCATATGTAAGGTTTTAATAAACTGTTTATGGGGAAGCAAGTAAAATATAACAAAATTCATGATACACACCTAGATTTTTTTGGCTATCTGTAAACAAGTTCACAGGTTCTTAAAAGTCAGGAATTTTCTCAAACAACATCATTGAAGCTTCTACTTAAATATAAATAAAACCTACATCAAATATTTTTATTTTTATTCTGAAATATCCACAGATATTGTAAAATAGAACTGAAAGAGTGTCAGTATGTATAATAAGTGAGATGTGTCATGAATACTTCTTAAACCACCAAGACAAATATTATGCTTTGATTTTTTTTAAGATTAAAATTTATAAACATAATTTTCTCTCTAGAAAAGCACATTTTCTTTCTTTGTAAGTCGCCAGAATGAAGAAAGAAGAAAGTTAATTGTAGGGCAGTAATAGTTTATTAGTTAGCTCTAATTGAAAGGCAAAAAACTGATCTTTCTATCTTGGGCAAGTTGTGTTGTTTCTTAGAGAAGAACCAACATTTCTGATATTTATGTACAATATGCATGTCCTGGCCTGGTCTATAATTATAGTACAATTAAAATTTTGTTATTTCAGTGTAGGTCCATCCAAACCATCATTTCTTTACATTTGAATAGACTGTAAAAACTGTTCTTCAATCTTAATAATTTCTCGTGCCACCACATTATTAACAAAATAACATGTTTTACTCCTGTGAACTCAGTGTGTATTACAGGTCGCAGTGTTTAGGAACATGACAGTGACAGGAAATATATGGGGACGTGCTAACTAGAGCACCCAAAGTGCAAGATCTCCAGAAACCCGGATCAAATTTGAAAGAATATCTTTGTTTTAGAAAGTATGGAATAGTCTTAGAGCTTTGTTTTGGGAGGGGTTGCTTCAATTGCTAAATTCTCTGTGAAAGAATTTCACCTATCTTCCAAGTGTTTCTCATCTCCTGGGTCAACTCCGTAACAGGGATTGGCCAGTTTATCCCTAACCACCCTCTTCCAGCTGCTGTTCAAGGTTTGCTAAATACCACATAGACTACAGGGCTTTCTAAAGGTATCAGGATGCGGGTCTCACCAAACAGTAAAGAAATAATCCAGCAGTTTCCATTCATACTCATATTTTTATCTCTTTAGAATAGCTGTTAGAGAAAATTTACAAATAACTATATCAGTAAATTAACGAGGGGAAGGCAGAAAATAGATTTTCAGTTTTTCCTGAGACAGGTTCCTAAGAAGTAAATGGAAACAAGAAGACCGTGACAGAGAATCCATTAAACATATACCCTCTTGAAGAGTGAAATTCATGAACTATACACAAACCCCTTGTGAGAACATTTACACAATCTAAACCTAGCTTGGAACTTTGCTTTATGTATTTTAGGTATTCGTCAAAGCAATTTTTTCTTTTTCTTCCTTTATTTTTAAGTGATGAGGACCAAGTCTAAGGCTGCCTGCATGGTTGACAAGTACCCTCCCTTTCAACTATGCCACCAGTTCCGAGTGATGAACGTGGCCCAAGTTCAGTGGCATACATTTTACTGAAGTTTGTGTATCTGTAATATTTTCTCTTCCATATGTAATCTTCAAGAAATGAGTCTTAGTACTTTCCTACGCAAGCAAGTTGATTTACTGACTCCGATAATTATGCATAGAGTTCGTTGTTGTTCTCTTAATAAGATAAGCCAGAGTTTTCCTATTAATTTCACCTAAGGACAAGCACATTGTGCTCTGGTGGAGCCAAAGAAAAGAATGGAAATGTTCTTTCTGACAAACAGTGTTAGCGCTATTCACTGTAATCTACCTGGTAAATCAGCATAAGCAAATCTTGGGTGGCTCTGGGATTATTCTGCCAAACAATGGCACTCATATCATCTATGCAATCTTTACACAAATCATTTCCAAGAACAACTTCATAGATGATGACAGAAGTGTGCAATGTAATGAGTCTTTCTGTGAAAATAACTATTCTCATTGATTTCTCATTTGAATTGTTTTCATATAAATGTATGGTTGATAGTTAAAAGTTTATAGTATGTACCTGAAAGTCTTCCAAGATCTTTACTAAACATTTTTGAAAAATATTTCGTATTTTCCAAAGTATCAACATACAAATCACTCAAGACTCCTAAAACCTAGTGAGTTTTACTTCTTTTTTTAAGTTGGGGATCTAAGAGAGGACAGCTATATTAAACTTCATTGTAATTTAAGATTCGTTAACATTTACTGTTTACAAAACTCTTCCTAATAACACACATGCCTCTAATAATCAATATGGTATGTACAGTCCATTCTCTACTTAGCAAAAATTCAAGTAAATACACTTTAAACATAATCACTGAAGTTTTGTGTATTTTTGTTAATCATCTACAAACTTACTGAAATTGTACATGTAGCAAGTGTTTTATTTTCACTTGCAATTAGCTAAGTTTCAGTCCAATAAGTTTTCCAACTCAACTCTTCCTTTAAATTCATTTGGTTGGTTCCAACTTCCACAATAAATACAAGACACTGGAGATAAAGTGTATTGTATTTTATTCTTCTTACTCGTGTATATAAAATATTAAATAACTGAGGTTTATTTGTAATTGGATTCAGTCAATTCTGAGCATTATTTCCCCACCTTAAAATTAGATACTGAAAATTTGGCTAAGAAAAAAATAAATTTGATTTCCAGTTTCTGTCCAACCAATGTATGATACACATGGTCAAAGATGGCTGCGCCACCACACAGGACAATCTCTAGCCTCATCTTCCTGGTGTTAGGATTCACCGAGAACCTGTGAGAAGGGCGCATAATTCTAGCTATGTGACACAGTTTAAGGTATATGTATATCTTTTATATATATATATCTCTTATACATTTATCTTATATATCATATATAGATAGAATAGTTGAAATACATTCTTTAATTTACAATACAGTATATAATAAAGCAAAAACCTTTCTCCACTTTTGTCACTCTTCATTATTCTATTCATCCTACAAAGCCAGAAATAAATATTTGATTAAGTTTAGTTTTATAGTTAATAGTTCTTGAATAATCACCTTTAACATGTATTTTTTTAAAAGTCACTTAAAAATCAAGCACTTTATTCATAAAAATTAACTGTAAGTTAAACAGCTAATTCGGTTTTTAAAAATCCAAAAATTAAATCCTGTTTAATATTTCTAAGACAAAGGGACACCACATATCACCTCAGTTTAAGACTTTCAAGGTCATTACTGAGGTCAGACAGTCTGCACTTTATGATAAAATTGGAAGATAAAGACACATTACTTCTAGTGGGGAGCTTTGTCCTGAGCTTTAAGCACAAGTGGGTCACACTGCCCAGTGATCTAATTCATGACTGTTGCATTCAGTTTACCTGAGATCCCATGAATATACACTCACTACCCCTCAATCCCACCCCTCAAAACAAACTTTATACCAAAATTATTCTGTCAGGTATATTCAAAAGTGTGCAGCAAGAATAAACATTTAAAATCTCATAATAATGTTTAAAGAGTATTCTCTTCTTTCATGTTTACTTGTCTGGAAAATATATATTCCAGGAAATGATTTCCCACTTAAATGTTAACATATAAGTAGCCTGAGATCACTTGTAAATACTAAGTAGTGAGGGAAGTGATTGTACTCTACAAGTACGTGCTTCAAAAGTCAGAAATGTAAAATTAATAAGCATTTACCCTGGAGTATTGCATTAGTGTCTTTCATCAGTGTGTGTGAACTGAACTACTTTCTAATGTCACCATACCAGTCTGCATTGTACCTTCTCCCGTGTTTCCATTGCATTTGTCAGCAAAAGTTTGCTTACCCAATTTCCTGTTATTAATTATGAGAAACGGGTTTTCTTGAAATATCTAAGAGACTCTTTTAACTCTCGTGCAGATAAACTTCAAGGCAAGATATGGATGGTTCTTTCAATGTGTGTCCAAAGCTGGAAACTAAGTTAAAATACATTGTTTCTTCATGTAGTTTATAACTTATCTCTCACAGAGAAAAAAGACAGAAGTAATAAAAAAACAAATCATAGCAGCTTCTAACTGGTTACTAGATGTTGAGATAACAAAGTTGGATACTTTGTTTATTTGCTGTGAATAATGAACAAATCACAGTGTGAATTCTGAACTCTAATAGCCCACAAAAATGAGTTGCAAAGACCAACACAAATAGAAATTGCTAAAAGACAATAAGATGTATTCTAATGTAAATATATCCATAAAGAGACAAAAATACTGACCTGATTATTTTATTGGTGTATTACGAGGCTTTTCATATAGAAACATCTGGTCAGTTCATTCTCTCTCTCTCTCTCTCTCTCTCTCTGAAATAAAACAAATATACTTGCATATATTAAAATCATAAAGAAGCCAACACATCTGGAAGTTTTAGAAGAAAAGCAAAATAGTTATGGAGGAAAATCCAGATTAAAAAAAGGCAGATGTTTAATTGGGCTGTCAGTTTTGTTAGAAGGAAATAAGAGCAGAAATAACCAGAAGCCACTCGTGGAAAATTAAAATAGTTTCATGAGCCCTTGCCAAGCTAAAAGCAATGAAATCGGTAACACAATATGGACAGGGGCTTTCGAAACTTAGATCTGAAAATGTTGCCATGTGCAATTTTGTAAATTAACCATTTCCAAAAAATCTTTTTCATTAAAGCACAATAAAAGTTTTTCAGACTCTCCTTCTCTTTTTGACCATTAACACCGGGCTCTGAATTTGGCTTCCATCAGTGACAAGCTCTTTCCCCCACCCTCCTGTCCCCCGTTCTGAGACCCTCTAACACTGCTGAGTGGCCAGAAATTACAGATGCAAGAGAGATGACAAATGACTGCCAGGCCCCTCCCCCAGTGCCTCCACAGTCAAAGCCCCTGCCAGAACATGCCTGAGAGCTACGCGCCTAGAGACAAAGACACAAAGATTCCATTTTCTCAGTGAAAATAGATTTCATGTGTAAAACACTAGTGAGAAAAATTGAAAGCTGACACATATGTGCAATTTCAGAGAGGCAAGGCTGAATATTTCAAGTAGATTGAAATTGCATTTGATTGCATCAAAGCCTAACAAATGTTGTTTAACCTAAAAGTCTTTTCAGTCTGTAAAAAAGACATTCAGTGGCAAGATATTTTATTTTTTTAAGCACATGGTTAAAAAGGAAAAAGAATCTTGAGCTCAGTAGAAAGATGTTGATTGCATACTACTGTTGCATAAAGAATTAACACTGGCTCACATTATGGGGTCTACAAAATAAGGGGAAAATTTTTTTAAAACCCTATTGAATCAAAGGGTTCAGAAAGATAATATTAAATCCTTATAAGTATGTTTCCTATAAAAAGAATCCCCTCCAGCAGCCCCAGGGTATCATTACCAAAGAGGCAGGGAGTGTGTTATTAGAGATGTAAACCTTGGCATCTGAGCTTTGCCAAGCATGCAAGTTTCAGCTCGCATGCCCAGGGCCTTGGCTTCCACGGTCCCTCCTGGCATCTAACAGTGAGGGCCGTCTGCTTGGCCCCCGCACCATGCCAGGCAGCGTGTAGGTGCGGAGGCTCAGAGGCGGAGACAGACAAAGACCATCTCCTGAGGAGGATCTGCTCTTCTCCCTGCCTGCCTGCCTCCCCTCCAGCTCCATAGTATTCTCTTCCTACCAGATGAGCTCAATTCTTGTAGAAAACTCAGCTTATTATGTTCTAGAAAGTGTTAGACCATTAACAGGTTAAAATATAATTAATAGTAGCTGTCAGGGGTAATCGACCAAGAAATTACACTAGGAATATTTTAATTTTTAAAAAGTTTTATAACAAAGTAAAAAAAACAAAACAAAACAAATCAAGAACACATTTTGTACTCTCCCACCGCTTTCCAAGATCCTGCAATTCTTTAATTTCTTTAGCCAATAGGAACATTAGAAAGAGAGAGGGAGAGAGGGAGAGGGATGGAGGGGGAGAGAGAGACACTAGCAAATCACCTCATAGTTCAATGAAAGAGACTTCAGAGGACAATGAGAATATTAGGTAAACCCTAGTACTATTATGATGTTTTATAAAAACTTTTAATTCACACAACAATTTTTTTTGTTAGGTTGCATTCTACATTCTAGTTATTCCCATCTAAGGAGAATATTATATAGCATTTAAAGAAGATATTTATGATATTAACAAAATTTATATTATATTCAAGGTACTGAAAGTCCTCAATCTAAGGGCTCAGCACATTCATCCGTTTGTTTATCAGAAGAGAACACCTATTTGGTGGTTTGCAAGCATAACTTTTTAACTCTATTCAGCCTTGCCGTAATCTTAGTGAGTCCCTCAGCCTCAGGCTCCCTATCCGTAATATGAAGAATTTTGTCAGTTGTAGGAAATCTTTTCCTTCCAAGGCAGCATCAATCTTCAAAGGCAGCACTGGTTTAAAATTTCTGAAGTATATCCGATGTATTTATGTGTGCATATTAACTCTCCCCTGTTTAGTCATTGGACTACCAGATGGATGTGCACACAATAGCAGAGTGAGACAGAATGAAGAGAGGACGTAAAACTCCAGACACAGTCATGCCCCTCCCCACGCTGCCGAGCCCTCTGCCTCCAAGAAAAGACCAGCAGAGCAGTGGAAGACTCGGGAAGTCGCTCAGCACACACTCCTTGCAGTTTCTTCCAGCAGGGTCTTTGGCACATTATTAGTTGTGCTTCCTATGCAGTCCCCGGAGCAGAGGCACCCAGGTGCCAGGCCACGCAGAATATCAGGGGAAGAAAGCGTATCACACCTAGAAAGACACTGGAGAAAACATGGGTCATCTTTTGAGATGAAAATAATACAAATGTATCCCAAGTGAGAGATCCCTAGTGACTAACCTAAGAAAATCAACAAACTTGCAAATCCTAAACAATGTTTCTTACAGTTTGTTTTCATTTCTCTTCTTCCCCCCTTTTCAACAAAATGTCAGGATTGTCTAATTCAGTATGGAACAGATACATTCCTTTTTTTTTTTTTTCTAATTCAGTATGGAAAAGAAATACATTTTCTGGTCTTCATTTAACCTAATTGAGAGGAAAAGAGAATCACAGTACTTAATCACATTCATTATTTTCTTATTCGAATATTTGAAAATGCAATTATTATCATGAGGTAGAAAAATGATATGTGTGACGTAGTATTAATAGATAAGTTAGTCCCTTTAGAGAAATTAGATGATAAACACAAAACTAGTATACATAATATACTTAAGATGTTTAAGAATAAACTTCAGATTTTGTTAATACTGAGCTAATGTTAATATTTTAAAATGTCTTTACCTATGGGCAATACATACAAGGAAAACTAATCCTTATAATTAATTAATGTGCTGGAGGTAGCTAAAATTCTTAGTTTCTCTTTTCAGAGGTCCCTGGTTATTATTTGACTGCTTATTAATGCAGGAAAAACCTCAACCAATGCTTTCTAGGGGCTTCAAGAAGAAAAGATTTAAAATGCCAAAAATTTACAGATCCCTGTGGATTGCTGGCCTGGAAAACATCCTTATGAAAGGATGAAAATTAATTTTAACCCATTTGCTTAGTGTGGCCTGAGTTTCACATAATACCTTTTTCTGTTTTGCATAGGGATCTTGGCAAAATGACCAGCAGATTCATGAAGGTGACTGAAAGGAATTTGAGTAATTGTTCCACAGAAATTGAAGAAACATGGATGTCTCCAAAGGAGAGTAGAGAGCTTGGTTAGTTGTACCCTAAAATTAGGATGTGATTAAGGTACGTCATTTCTCTGAGTTCAGTTGAAATACTTTGTTCTTTCCTTGTCAGAGAATTTCTTCTTTTTTTCCCTTAGTCTCTCTTCTCGCTCTCTCTCTCTGCCTTTTCTTCTTCTCATTAGCAGATGTCTTTTATAATTGATGTTGTTCACTGTCCTTTCATCAAATGTATGCCACATCACTTAGGCGAACCAGCAGACAGGGCACCTAAATACACATCAGAGGAGAACGGCATCCATGAGACGCGTCGACTGTCTCATCAGGGCAGTTATAATAAGCATCTTGGTACCACTGAATGCAATGGTGTATTCAAATAATAGCTTTCATCTTCACTCTTTTTAAGTATAAAAGTAAACCTTGAAGCCCTTTGAAGGACCTAACCAAACAACATACGTATGAAAATAGATCAGTAAGACTTTGAGAAACATCCTTATATAAAATCTGTAAAGCATCTTAGCATTTTTTCAAGAAAGACCTCCAGGTAAATGATGGCTTTTAATAAGACACATGACAATCTCAATTATGAGAATCATTATTGTGTGGCCTGTGTGCCATTTTGTGTTCCCAGCAGGATATCTTTTTTTTCCCTCATCAAGAATTTCCAGGGCTGTCTGCTGTTCTCTGTGTAAAGTACATTTGAGTGTTTCCCCGAAGCTGCACTAATTCAAAGAAAAAAAAAAAAAAAGCAAAACAAACAGCAGTGACAACAAAAACTTTCTCAAGTGGTCAGACAGACTGGAACTAGTGGATTATAGGTAAGAGGAATAAAATGAAAGGTTGAAAGCTATAATTTCTGTCTCTGTGGTGGTAACTGAATCAGCTGTTAGGCAATTAAAGATACGGCAACTTGAGTTCAGAGTCTGGAAGAGGACACTTCCCGGTCTGGAGTCATTCGGGCCCCTAGTTTTGAAGACAGTTTAGGGTGATTACCTCCCGTACCCCCTTCTTAGGTGTACTCTTCTCTCTCCATACATGTGTTCCTACTTTCCATTAATATTGTCTTTGTCTTTGACAGTTTCAAGTTACTTTCCTCCTTCTCGTTCCCTTACCTTTAAAACAAACAAAAGCTAATAGTTTTGTGACCTCTAACTACTGATGCATGTTTGACACCCCTAGAAAACAAAGAGTATGTATTGAAAGGAGACCTTGCATTTCAGTGTTTGCCTCAATCCACCAGAGACTAGTTTGCTTTGAAGCATGCATGGTTGTAGATTCCTGGAAAAATCCTCTTCCCTGGAATGGTTCTAAAGAACGTGTGTGCACATTCCGGAGTCAGGCAGCTTGTTTGTATATGGACTGATTTGAAATGTGAATTTTAATAGTGCCAGAATGTTACTATTAAAATGATAACATAGCTTACATATTCACTATGAGGTGGGGAGATTCAATTCATACTTTAGCCTTGTCCTTTTAATTTAATGGGAATTAACAGAATTTTAGAGTGCATAGAAACATGGAACTCTCATATTCACATGAAGATGATGAAATCTAGCGAGCAATTTGTCTTCAAATCATTAAGCTTAGGTATAAGTGCCATTGGCTCAATTATAGTTTTGCATTTATTTAGACAAAGAAAATATTTTCCCAGAAAATATATCTGATAAATGTTTTCTCAAGAGTATATCTGGGAAATTTCTGAGGAGAAATCTAAGTTTATCTATATTTGTATCTATATCTACCATCCAACATAGGCAATAATATGTATTAAATTGCCTGAGGCTATTACTTATAATAAAACTTACTTCAGTTGTCCGTGTGTTTTCTGACCTTTGTATATGGATGACATCCTTCCAAGTTGTGTACATAAATGAATATTATATTTTGTATTCACATGAAATTCCCATGTGTCTATTTGTATTCTGATTATTTACTACTATCGGTGCTGTAGTTTGAACCAGAACAGAGATTTCCCCAGAAGAAAAGAAGGTAAGCTATTTCACAAGTTCTCTCAGAAATTCAAAAGTTCTCTCCCTAGTATTAGTGTTGTGCTGTTAAAAAATAGAAAAAGTTTTATTTTCTAATTTTTGAGTATTCCCATAAAAAGTGGCAGAATTCCCATTATATTTGGTTGGAGTGTGGCGATATTCGTTGCATGTCATCAGCTATATTTTGTCATTTAAGACAGTTGCTGTATTCTATAAAAAATATAGTTTTTTTCTTGAAGACATGATAGATATAATTATTTTTAAATCCAAGCTATTAAAAACAGTAATAAATATTTATGTTAATAAATTCTTTTGAATTTTAAAAATACACCGTAAGCACCTTTCTAGTTTGCCTAGGAAAGTCAAACAGTTTTTAAAAAGAAATATTCACTGAGATTAATATTTTAAACATCACACAAAAATGTATGTGCGATGTTACTGGAAATGAACATTTTTATAAATTAAAAGAGTAGAATATCTTTGCTCCAAGACCTTGCCACATTATTTTATAGTTAACAATGCAAGTCTTAACATATATTTAAAAAATCTTAACTTTTAGGGGCTGGGGATTTAGCTCAGTGGTTAGAGTGCTTGCCTAGCAAGCGCAAGGCCCTGAGTTCAAGCCCCAGCACCAAAAAAAAAAAAAAAAAAAAAAAAACTTTTTAGTTCTAAGTATGTTTTGACTTAAATATTTAAAAGGTGATCATCTCTTTAGTTAAAGATGAACATTTTGACAAAATAGTAATACGTGATTCTCAGTTTCCAAAATTAAATACACCTTGCTACTTTTTCAGGGCATATGTCTCAAAATATTGAGGTCACAAACAAATGAAATAAAAGTATTATAACTTTGTTTTAAATAATAAAATGAGAATTTTGTGCTAGTTTGTAGTTCTCTATTTGTGTTTCAGGGGTTCCAATTTAGCTAAGTACATCAATACATACCTTATCTCCACAATTGTCTTAATGTAAATGATATAAGAATCTTAAGTACCATAATACTATAATAAATTCAGATGCCTTTAGTCAAAGGAGTAAAGGGAAATCAACACAAATGAAGACAAACTTGGTACTCCCACCCCTTTGGTTATACTGTAGACTAATCTGTAGCAGCTGGGTTTGTTATTTGTTATGTTAATGTTACAGGAAGAGGTCCATGGTTTATACTATAGTTTATAGCTGTATGGTAGTATCTGTATTCTTAGTAAAAATATGCAAGATCAAATGTTGCAGACAGGGCTGAGGATTTAGCTCAGTGGTCAGTGTTTACCTTGCAAGCACAAAGCCCTGATTTTGATTCCCAGCAGCCCCCACCCAAACAAAGTTGTAGAAATAACTATGTTACATACCAAACTCCTACTCCTACAAGTTTCAAGGACAGAAAGTGTAGCTGTGTATCACCTGCCTAACTGTAATCTACAAGGAGCACTGAAGGATCTAACTCAATGAAAATTCAAATATTATTGAACAAAAATCTTTATTTTCGACCTTTTATTTCTAAATGGCAAAATTAATTATGAATGTCAAACATTGGTGTTAACTTTATGTTGAAAAGTTATACTAAATTTTCAATGACATCTTTTGCTAGGGAAGCCTAAAAACTGCTTTTTGGTTAGTAAAAAACAAATGGTAACTTATCCATAAGAAACTATTTCCAGAACTAGTCTAGGAGTTTTTAAAAGACATATTGAATGATCTATATTGATCAAAATATATTTTGTTTTGAAATTGGGCTGTGCTTTAGTATCTTATCAACTAATTTTCAGTCATTAAGAAAATTTAGAAAGAGATGAAATATAAGTGAAAGTCTTACTATGAGGAGTAATTATAGAGTGAAGTCACTACTTTTTATAAGATGAAGTTTTATTTTAAGTAAACAACATGTAATGACTTGTTTTCAGAAAAAGAAGTTGATTAACAAAGCTGAACATTCACACAAGGCAGTGTGCCACATAACACAAAATATATTGCAAAAATGTTGGTTTATAAATGGAGATTTGATTCTGGTCTATAATAGTGCCGCTTTCACCACAGAGAAGAAAAACTTTCCAAGCTTGAGAACTGCAGTCCAAGTAGAAATTTTAAGTATAGAAAAGAGCTACACAGCTGTGACTGAGGGCTAAAATTTCCTAGGTGGATAACATAGAATGTATAGTAACTATGGCAAATTTATATTGAATGCAGATCATTTTATTTTCCCCTAGCCAGGTTCTATCAGTAGTGACATTCTTGTTATTTTTGATCAGGTAATTCTTTGTCGTGGAAGATTCTCTGTGCACTGAAGGATTTTTATCACCATCTTTGGCCTGTACATACCAGATGCCAGGTACACCTAACCCTATCATGTTGAGAGCCAGATATTGCCAAATGCCCTCTGGAGAGCAAAATCTCCCCCATTTGAGAACCAGGTGTCCAAACATTTTTGGCTTCTTCTTTCATCTATATGTAAAATGTTTTATGTTAGTTCCTTGCAGTAATTTTAGTAGGAACAAAAATGCATGTACTCAGGGGAGAACAGTTCTATAATGCAAATGTTTCTTCGGGACATAAAAACTATTTTTATAAGATATATAAAACTATAATTTCAATGGCATATTTATCACTTGAATTATTTAATGGGTAACACAAGCAGTCTAAGAGGTAAGAAATTTGTGTCTTTATTTGAAACTTTGTGATACTAACCAGGTATATGAAAGGAACCGTTTGCTTTTGGTTGGATATGAACTTTTTTTTTTACTGTGTATTATAGTCTATAGTATAGTAGTCATATTTTTCAAGAGGAATCATTTCACTGCAGAAAGTAAAATAAGATCCTATTAGGATGATTACACATGGAACTGATTTTAGCAGAAGAGTGACTCTCGTTTGACTTTGACCGTATGTTAAAGCACAGCTTTCCTGGATGGCACATGAAATATTGGAGTAAAAGAAAAATCTTGACGAGAACCTGGGAGATTATCATTTATCATTAAAATGGGCTGATATTTATGCGCCACCAACTTTTTAAAATTAACAATAAGATGGTAGGGAAAGTACTAACTTGAGATGCCTCTGTGTGTGTGTGTGTGTGTGTGTGTGTATGTGTGTGTGTGTGTTGGTGGAAATATATTGATATAAAAGAACAGGACATGAAAACATCCTGTATTTCATCTTATTATACATTTAAGATTTGAGGTCTTAATAAATTCTCTGGAACCATGCATGGTGAGAAAAGAGGTCTGTCTTTCAAAGATCCAAAGGTTCAGTTTCTTTCAGGCATTAATTGTGGTATCACTGAACATGTTGCCATGAATCTGTAGTGTCGAGATTTAGACATAAAACTTGGGAGGCTTTATAGCTCAAACTTGTAGTAAATAGATCATAAAATGGCATTATTCTTATAGGTTTTTTTCTTTATGAAAATATGGTAATGATGTTTTGTTTTTATATGTCACATTTTTAAATTACAGAGAAGGGTTTGCCTGGTAATAATTAATGTGACACGCAATAAAAGGAAAGTGTTGATATAAGGACTTATCATTGCTAATGCATTGATAAACCACTTTTTATCCTGGATGTATTCACAGTGTGAAGAAATAACAATTTCCTTTAAGGATGTACTGTGAAGCTATTTCTTGCTACTTGGTTACTGAAACCAGCACTTTCGACTCTCATAGATTTTCTAGGTCAGTGTTTCTCAAACTGTAGCTGCATCAGAAATACTTGGAGGGTTGTTAAAACACAGCTTGCTGGGCTTCCTGCCCAGAGCTTTTGATTCAGAAGACAAGGGCTGAGACCCCCACATTTCCAACTAGCTCTCAGTGATCCAGAACCAAGGAGAGCTTCTTAGTTTGACTTGGTAACATTATTTTGAGTGGTATTGGGGTCTGAAGCCAGAGCCTCCACAGTGAGCTACATCCCCATCCCCCCCTGTGTAATTCTGAGACATAGCCTTGCTAAAGCACTAAATTGTCCAGGCTGGACTCAGCCTTTCTCTTTATTAAAAATGGCAAAAGAAATGTGTGGAGATAAATAAGTAAACAAATTATATGAATTTTTATTTACTCATTTGTAATAGGCCAAATCTGCTTTGCCACAAGAAATAATGACTTGTGAAAGGGATTGTTCTTAGTGAAAGATTCCTTATATGCATTGAAAGACAGAAAACATTAAAAGAAAAACAATAGATAAACCTCTCCCAAGCAGAGATTGAATTAGCTTAAAGTTTTTAATGTGTATTCCTAGACTAGCAAGGATTTTATTGATTTATATTTCATTCTTATTTTTCTTTAATTACCCATATTCCACCTGCCTCAAAGAATTAATCATTGTTTCCACTCAGTGCTCACCCCTGTCCAAAGTAACCTGTAGCTGGTTTTCTTATTTATTTTTTCAATTAAATATACTGTAAGGTCCTACTAATTCAATACTTCTATTTAAAATTTTGTCAAAATTCTATTAAATTTAAACTGTCACTAAACTATAAGACATCTAACGTTTAAATAAATCAACTCAGACTCAAAAGGAAAACAGATGCCATGGAAGTTTTGGGAATGAATGATGTGCCTTTAATATGGGTGACAGTCTGAGTGGTACTGTCCAAAAATGAGAGTCCCTTGGTCAGGTGTCATGTGTCAGGTATAACAAGACAGGTGTAAAGTTCCAACCCTAAAATTCTACAGAATAGGGGAGACGTAGGCATGAGAATCATACTAGTGATTTGTGGCTATGTAGGTGGCAGTAATTCACTCACTGGCAATCAATAATTTTAAATGACCACTCACAAATACTATGAAAACCTTGGTTTTTTTTGTACAAGTATAAGGTAGCTGATATGAAGCTGAGACGTCCCTCTGCTCATGATTGGTATAATGAATCTAGAATTGAATCATAACTCACAACATTTTCAAACCTGGGCGAGGTACCAATTATTCTACTAATTTGCAAAGAGCGAATGTCTCTACACTTGGTAAAACAAATAATACATATCCTTAGGAAAGAACAAGAAATTGTCCAAATTGATATCAAAATAATCTGCAAGCAAATATATATTGATTTTGAGAGGGAAGTAAGACAAAATGTTGTATTCTTTATAATTCTGATATAGAATTACGCCCTCTTGATTCTAGCTTCCAAATGAAAGCTTACAGAGATTTTAATAACTTGTGTTTTCAATATACCGCCAGGGAGGTTCAGAGAGAAATTATTCTTTATTGAATAATGAAAATCCTATTTCATCTATTCAGTCGCTAGTATTCAATAAATAGAGATGCTGTTTAATTCATCTGTATCCAAATATTTCATATTCTCTCAATGCAGTGGATAAGCCATAGTATTAGCTATATTATTTGAACTTAAATTAAAATTTACCATTGGAATTTTTGATCTTACAAAGCAAGCTTATGTTAACAGCAATTTAACATTTGAAGATGCTTTATAAACCCAACAATGTTGCTTTGAGAGCTCTAACTCTGTTTCCCATGCATTTTAATAATCCTGGCCTTTCCGTTTTTGCAGACACAAATGTACAAACCTCCACACGTTAGCATGAAAACCTCCACTTCCTAATGTGCATATCCAAGCACTGCCATTAATGCCATATCCAGGGATTTCAATGGACTGGGTAATCTGTGATAACAAAATTGTATCCCTTCCTTCCTGCAATTACCTCACTATCCTTACAGCCTTGACATCTGGAGACCACTGCTACTGTAGCAGCTGTAATTCCTGCCCCATGGCAGGAAGTTAAGTACACATTCCAAAGAGCCCTAATTGTTTCGATGTTTTGTAGCAGCCCCAAAAACTTGGATATTGGAGAGCACTGTATTTGATTACTAACCGCATTTTGGAACTGTACACAAATCTACAGTGTCACAATTTGAACCACTTAGAGCTGTTGGCATTATCTTCTCTTAATACATAATTCTACATTGTGGTCATATTCCAAATGTAACCATTTTAAATATAATGTACATTAGAGAATTAAACCTTACTGTACTCTTCATGTTTTATTTGGTGATTCCACTTTTGCTTCCTTGCCGCAAATGATCAAGATAGAGGGTGGCTTCCCCAAATATATACCATTTTTATTGCTGAAAGAGTATTGATTACTTCTACTTAAGTAGACAGTATTGAAAGAATCATTATGCTTCGTAGTTGCTCACATAGCACATCAGTTAACAGAGCAATTTTCAGATACCTTTCAATTTTGTAGAAATCAGGAGACTCCAAAAGGAATACAGAATCGTCAAGTTCTGGGCAATTGCAGTTGTATTTTGGCTTCACTAAATGTCTGAGGCTACTTTGTGACTTTGAACTGATAAAATCCATAAATTGTTTATGTAGATTGCTTTTTTCTTTAAAAATAACCAGAAAAAATACTGATGGATTGACTATTAAATTTATATTTGAAATTGCTATAAATAATTATTATCCTCATTTGAAGAGCATTAGTGTTTTCTGTTCATCAAATTAAGAATAAAATGGATTTTAGTAATGCCCCACAATTTCTTTGTTAATCAAAATTACTGCAAATGATCTCCTAGAATCTGAACTATTTTGCTTTAGAAAACAGATTGAGATTTGCTGTTTAACACCACTATTCTGCAAAAGTACAATTGCATACAATTTTTATTTAGTTACAAATTTTATTTTTTTATTTTTATTTTCCTTCTCACCTATACTTCCTCTATAATATGGCAATATTCTCTATTGTATAAAAATTAGTTCTCTAATTTTCTATTTAATTTACTATTCCTCTTTGCTTAGTTATTTCTTTTAAATTTTACACTCATAGTGATTAAATCCCGATATTCTCATCCTCTCTCTCTCTCTCTCTCTCTCTCTCTCATAACTTATCAGTAAATTTCATATGATTAAAAAAGCTTATGCCTTTTCTTCAGTGCTTCTAATCGTTAATATCCACTTCTGGTTAGAGAATATCTTGGACTGTATTTGTAATATTTTTATGAGACTGATTTCATGTGTGCTTAAACATTTTGTCAGTTTTAGCTAACTGTTCCTATGATACCCAGAAGATGTTGTGAATTCTCCTAATATCTTAATGTCCCATTATATACTGAAGGTTTAAAAAATCATAAAAGAAATATTTGTTTAGATAGAGACTGGTTTGTTTATCTTCACTGCTTCAGAAAATCTCACTTGGCAATCTGCCTGGAGCTGATACTTCTAATCATTAGCAATTATGGACTCCAGAAAGATGCAGATATGAATTTTTAAAAAGCCATTTCAAAATCAGATACAAAATATGTGAAACATTCTCCAGGACTGTTTTTGTTGCCCTTCACACTGTCGTCTTCCTTATCTTAACTCTAATGTACTTTTCATCACCATGCAATGAATAAGAGCATATTCTCTATCAATCCTGGGCATTCATAGATAGATGAATTATTTTCGGAATCAATAAAACAGAATTGTTTTTTTCTTTTTTTTTTTTGGTGGTGCCGGGGATCGAACTCAGGGCCTTGTGCTTGCAAGGCAACACTCTAATCACTGAGCTAAATCCCCAGCCCCAGAATTGTTTTTATATTATGGTCTTTTTCATGTCGTTAATGTTTTGAGGGCTTTGGTTAAAATGTCAGGAATGTGCTTTTTTTGCCAAGTGATTCACTTACACAAAACAACATGGGCACATCGTTCTGCAATTAGGATGTTCACCTTTGAGCAAATGCGTTGAGCTCAGAACATGCTGAGACTCTGCTCTCAGTATGGCTGCACTCGAGGGTTTCTTCTTATGACAGGCTATAGCTGGGTAACAATACACACCAGGCAAAGACCTCTCAACAGAAGCATCTCCATTAGCCCTAACTTTGAAACAGAAAGCAAAAAAAGCCTGTTTCAATTGAATACAAACCACTGTCAAGTACTGAGATAACCAGATGAATGAAGAATTCAAGTACAAGCTCTAGATTTCATTTTATTTGTTTACTTGTTGATGAATGTTTTGCACAAATGCCCAGTGAATTTGAATTGTTTTCCTTTGCACATGATTCGTACCAGCAATAGTATACATTAAGCTTTTCTTCTCTCTTTTCACACTTTAAATTACTCTTAGACCTCTCAGTCAGAAGTTGACTTTTAGAATTTTGTTATGCCAAGAATTAATAAAATGTAAAAAGCCAAAAAAAGGAAAAGGAACAGATAATTTGTGCAATATGCATTGTGCCTTTAAGCTATCCTGACTTAGTAAAGTTTACTATCAAGATTTTTCCCCCTTGAAAACATAAATTTTGACAGACTGGGAGCATTATTATTGACCACTAAATACACTGCTTTCATTGATCTCCAAATTAGAAAAGAAACTAGAATTCTTACACATAATGAGAATAAATAAATATAACAAATGATATTTTTAATATTAAGTTAAATCTTGGCAAAATACTCCTAATTCAGTGTGGTTTTCCAAAGAAGTAAGACGGAATGGATCTACTATGAAGATCTCCTGTATCAGTCCTTCTACTTCAAAATGTAGTATACATTTAAATTAAAAGTTAAAATCAAAAAGTCTTAACATTTCACATAGTTTTCAGTAAACTAGAGACTTGACTTGTTTTCAGTATGATTTGCAAATAACATAGCATACATTTCATTACAGATTATTAACTATGGCATTTCTTTCCAGATCAAATATGTGTTTATGTTCTGCTTAGTCTTACAAGCAAAATATCTCCCTATTGTTTCAAAAGAAAAATGTGTAAAAGCTGAAAAGAAACCTACAATCCTCTTAATTTCTAGTGTACAAATGCCACAAAGTGATCTGTATCAAGACATTTGAATCGACTCAGTGAAAACCCAGATGGGCATATTTTGGGCACATTGTTTTCTGCACTATGCAATGTAACCAAAAATAACAATGGAAGAAAACTAAGCTCTGCTCGATAAAACGTACTTTACTTTTTATGTGGTGTTAACAAAGTGCCTTAGATGGAAAATGAAATCTGTCTTAGTTTAAGACAGAAACACAAAGACATTTCCCTTCTGGACAGCACACTTTGTCATTGCTAGATCAAAGGAACAATTTTATCTGCATTGTGACTATAGACCAAAAGATTTCAGTGTTCCTGTCTCCATGTTAGAGCTTACGTATCTTTAATGGCATTTAAATTACAGCCCTCTGTAGCCAACGCAGTCAAACACCACATCATCTGATGGGACACCATGTTATAATCTGTCAGTGTGTCTCACTACAAGTTCCCAAGTACTGTACTAGCCCTCATTTTTCTCTTTTGCTAGAATTGAGCAAATTATCTCTTAAATGAGGTTTATGAGTTGACCCAGTTAAGATGGACAAAATGCATACTTTGGTTTCTATTATTTTTAAATAGACTAATTTATAGAGCTTTTCTTTACTTTTTTCCCCCCTGCAATACCCACCCTCCATTAGTTTTTAGGGAGTTCATCTATCTAATGCTCCACCTGGCACCTGACATATTATAGACACATATTAGAAGAAATTAGGAATGTGTATCTATCATAAAATTATAGGTTATTTTTTGGTTCTCAAAACAAGGTATTTTCTATTAAACTGATTTATATTAGAATGACTGTTATATATAAAATAAAGACGTTGTTCTCTGCATCCTAATATAGCACACAATACAGATGGCATGCTTCAAATGTCAGCAGAGAAACAAGATTTCATTTGAATATGTACTTTTAACATAGTGTTTATTATACTGACTTAACAATAAAAACTTTCTGAAAATTAGCATTACCCTGAATATTCCTGTAGTTATGAAAATAAGATGGTACATTTTCTCTAAAAGCAATGAGCTTTTATCAAAGGAAGATATAAGCAGGAATATATAATCATTTACACTTTCGTGTTATTCAGTGTTACATACATATGTATATAGAGAGAGACAAAGAGATGGAGAGAAGTAGTCATCATAGATATTTAAAGTGAAAAACGCGTTTTTTTCTAGGAGCATGTGTTACATTAGTAACTGGTAGTTAAGTTTGCCTTCGGGCTTCAAAATATAACGTGGACTTCATGAATTTTTCCAAGGATAGATTTAAATATTTTTATATTTATTTTATGTGAATTTTTATATCATTTGCATTCTAAGGTTGAGATACTATATGCTTTTTGAGGCTAAGTGATGGTAACATACCCACAGGACATTCTGTGTGAATTAATATGACACTCTCTGAGATTAGCTTCACCTGAGAATATTTATACCCAAATACAATTTCTGTGTTGGAAAAAGGCAGCCATTAGAAGTAAATTGATTCTTAAATTTCTAAATGTATTGACCAACTTTTAGTCCCGTGTTCCTATTACTTTTCTGGAGAAAAATCACATCTTCTGTATGTTACATGCAGAATAGAAATGAAGGGGAATACTGGGCACACAATAGGTTTAAGAAATAAAGACTTTTTCTCAATCTCGAAAATTCAAAGATCCTTTAACACATTTCACTGACCTGAGGAACCAGGTAAGCAACATAAACATATTTATTGAGAACAGGGACTATTTTATGTATCACTTTCTCCTTGAATTAGGATATGGATGGCTTTACATTGAGGTGGCATTTGACAAAAAATCATGACAAGTTTTCTAATGGCAGAATTTGATGTAGCTAAATAAAACTATATAGTATAATATTTTAATGAAAACTATACCTTTTTTTTATTGAAACTAAGGGGGAGAAAGAATAGTAATTTTCAGGGGCAAAAGGACAGAGAAATAAATTACCCTTCTATAGAAAAGCGTTGATCTTAAATCTTCATTCTCTTCTACTCCACCACTCTAGAATATATCCTAGAATTACTTCTTGGTGCCTATTATTTGATGAATATGGACTAACCCATGAAATGAACACTTAGAAAGTTACTACCCAATTTAAGAACTATAGCAGCACTGATTTTTTTTAACATGGTATTGGGGATTGAAGCCAAGGCCTTCACACTGAGCTAATCATTACCTCTTGTAATTATTTTTAATATTTAGATTTTTTCAAACATGGTCTTGCTAAGTCACTAAGTTGCCCAGCTTGGGAGTGACTTTATGATACTTCTACATCAGGCTACTATAGTGCTGGAATTACAGATGTGCACCACCATGCCCACGTACCAAATCTGAAGAAGCAGTTGTACTTCTCCATCTACCTCTCTCCTTCAGAAGTTACTGTTATCAGTCTCCACCTACAGAGTGTACAAAGTATGACTTTTGTAAATTCAAGGGGTTGTCTACCCTTTACATCCAGACCCAATAGGAACGCTACCTGTTGAGGTACACAGCATGCCACTTACACGGATTTCCACCCCGGCTCTGCCATTTTTGTGAGCTTTCTATGATAGTTTTGTTTTATGTTTTATAAAAATATTATTATATATATAGTCTACGTATGCATCATGTTCCTCAGACACATCTGCCTGGTTGCATATGATTATATCTTGATTTAATTCCTTGCTGAATAGCGTTCTGTTATGTAAATACCCTCCATTTACTTATACATTCTCTTTGACGTTTGAGTTATGAATGTCATTGCACTTGCACGTGACTATTCTTGTATATATCTCTTAATGCATGTAAGCAAGAACTACTCTAAGGTGTATACTTGATGAGGCGTTCTTGAATCTTGAAGTTTGTGGATGAGTTAAGGCATACATGTGAAAACCCAAACTTAAAAACTCTAGGAAGTGCATAAATAGAATCCTAAGATGTGAAGTAGGAGAAGGCTTTCCTTAAAACATCGAAAAATATTGTGATATTTTTAGTATTTTAAAAAACCCTTTTTGTGAATAAGTATCAGTTCCACTTATGAGTGCCTATTTTAGTCATTTTGTAAAATCTCTGGCTCACTAAATCGGTCATTTTATCCAAATCCATTATCTAGAAAGGAAGTGAAGCCAGAAACCATTTTGATTGTCTTAACATTGATTACATATATTTATGTTAAATTTAAGAAGGAATTAAAATTAAAAGATACAGTCAAAGCAAAAGTTACCAGATTTACTCCCCTTCCCATACACCTTTTGAATTATTTTTGGAAATACCAAATCTCAATATCCAAGCTGAAGATTATGATTACAAATCAAAGTGTAAAGAAACAGAAAAAGACAGAAAATTAACTAGACAGAAAGTGTTTTTATTGTGGCAAAATGTATATAACATAAAATTAGGTCTTTAAATGCACAGCTCAGGGCATTAAGTATTGTGGAGCCATCACTGCGCAGTCCCGACATCATCCACCTCTAGAACATTTCCATCTTACCAAACTGAAATCCCATGTCCGTGACACTGTAACTCTCATCCCCTGCTTCAGTCCCGTGACACTCACTATTCTGCCATCCGCGTCTGTGACTTTGATTACTTTAGTTACTTCACCGAATAGGAATCATGCCGTATGTGTCCTTTGCGTGGCATTTCAATTAGCATAATGTCTTCAGTTTCATCCACAAAGCAGCAGAATATCATCCTTTTTTGAGGCCGAATAAGAATCTATTGTATGTGTATAACAAATTTGTTAATCCATTGGCAAGTCTATGGATGTAGGGCAGTAGGTTCTTCTAGGCTTAGGCTATTGTGAGTAATATCACTATGAACACAAGTGTACAGATTATTTTCCAACGCCCACTTTCAATTATTTTTAGGAATGAATATTTTGAAGAACTCCTGTGTGTCAGAATGGGGTATCTACTTAAAAGTTAAAGTTCTAAGAATATTTTCCTTAGATTGGCAGAAAAAAGAATGGAGAAGATATGCATATATCTAAATATATATGTGTACATCTAATAGAAATATACATTCCCTATTTCCTGTGTATCCTTTTTTCTGTCACTTGAATACATTCCTTTTTTCAAGTGAAAATTTAATATTGAAATAGTATCCGAGTTGTTATACTCTAAAAGTGATAATATAAATTGTTTGAAAATTTCAACTCAATTGTTTGGGAATTAACATAAAACTGCTAATTTGAAGAGTGCATTTTATAGACACAGTTTTTCTCATGCTACATTAATAATAGGTTACATTTCCATGAATTCTTATCTAAAATACTTTGATCTATTTTATTAATATTTGCCAAAACACATACTTTATATATAATTATATAGACGGATTCATAGATAGCCAGTCATTTTAAAGAAGTCTGGCTCAACCCTTTCTCATCTATTTTTAAGGTAAAGAAAAGTGAGATTGCAGATTAAATATGAGAAAAATCCTTTAATTAGTTGCCAGTCAAAGTTCAAACTCACATTTTCCCAGTGTCAAATGCATTTTAAACATTGTAGATTCTGACCTCCCTTATCTAATCTATACCAAAATACTGTGAAGTGGATTGAAGGATCGGCAGATGTTCATTCTCTCTCTCTCTCTCTCTCTCTCTCTCTCTCTCTCTCTCTCAATCTCTCTCTCTCTCTCTTTCTCTCCCCCCCACTCTGGATTTTTGAAACAGAGTCTCACTTTGTTCGGGCTGGCCTTGAACTCACAGCAACCCTCCTGCCTCAGCCTCCTGAGCGCTGGTAGTACAGGCATGTGCCACCATGCCCCACTACATTTTCTTTTAATGAATGTATATCTGAGAGGTTAAATGAAGTTTTTAGGATTTCATAACTGATAAGTGGCAATGTCAACATTGAAGTCTTCTGATTATTCAGACTTTTCTCCATAACCTATAAACCCATGGTCACCATTGTTTTTCACTGAAGTTAATATAACATTTTTTCCAAAAGATAAAGTGAAAGCCAGGCATACTGAGTGCACAGTAAAAAAAATTAGATCAAATATGTAATTTGCCCTATACTATACTTTTTTTTAGGCGAATAAACATTTTACATTTATTGAGTTCAAAAATAATTTTTAATCATATGGACCTTAATTTCATGGGTTTTAAGAAGAATTATTCTTAGAAAATTCCTCGAGTACAGGCAGAGACAACAGTAATGTTTTTGTAGTATTAAGAATACTTTTTAGTCTTGGGTACAAGTCCTACTCGTCTTGACCTGGTAGGAAGAATTGCGTAGTGCCTGCAGATCCGGCCCCTCGGGGCTCGCCGACTGAGCTCATTTCTGTGAGTAACTCTAGATAATAGCACGCTTCAATATTTTCCAAAGTGCTAGTTATCTATCTGTGAAAAAGTTCAGTAATTATCACCAGAATTGTTTTTAACTTAACTGCTTTTCAATTTTTGTGAATAGAAATGTCACTTGTGCATGAACTTGCAGAGAGAAGTCCCCGAAAGGTAACTACTCATTATCCTTTGGATTAATCCAGTTCCCTGTCAAAGAGCTGGACTGTGATTTGCACACACTCATATGCAAATAAGCAAACAGAAGTGTCGTGAATGCACCTTTCTCTTTCTAGGGCCTGAAAATTTCAAACCCTCGTCACTTCATCAAAATATCTTTTCCTTTTCATTGTAATTTCTTTTCAAATTGAAAGAAAGAAATACATGGTAAATTTTAAATAATTTAAGTAATAATGAATAATTTATGTAATAAATAATTCATAAAATATGTGGGAAACCTTTTTATAAGAAAAATCCAGGCCAATACCTTTTTAGGGGCCTATTTAGAAAATAGATATTACATCTTCTTTATTAGAAGTGTGTTTATCACATCTGCACCTACTGGGCTTCCTTTCTGCTTAGAGAGAGATCAGTGCAGGACAATAGAAAAATATAGTGAATGTTTAAATTTTTAAAAAATGTATTGCAGTAAAAGACATATTGCCATTAATCACCCTCAAAATACTCTCACTTTGAGCACACTTACCTCATCATTCTTGCTACTTTCTTTCTTAAGTGTCTAGTTTCACTGTCATGGCCGCCTGGCTGTCTTCAACCTGATTCAAAATGTTTACTTTTCATGGTCATTTTGACTTTGGGGAAGAGCCAGCACTTGTGTAGTGCCAGTTTTGGTGAATAAGGTGGCTGAGGACGCACGAGAATGTTTTTGTGATACTGCCTGTCCGTTGGATGGGCCTCAGCAGCAGAATTCGCTGAGTTTTTATCACATTGACTACGGCAGTCCAGAACTGCTTCAGAAAGCGGCACGAATGGCAGGACCAATGTGTTCGAAGCGAGGGCAAGTATTTTGCTGGAGAGTCACATCAATTTGTCTTTTAGTATAGTAACTTTTTTACTTAAATATTTGCTGTATGTTTTGATCACCCCTTGTAGATAGTAACTCCATCAGAACACCCATGTTAAAACAAGCTGTCATTAGGGCTCACATAGTCCTTGGCTTCTGGGACATGAATTATTAGGTTCGCTTTCCTTTTGTCCAATTGATTTTACTTCCTTCACATTTTGGTTTCATTAGCATCGAAAACAACAGAGTGTAGTGATTCCTAAAGCTAAAGAAAGGACAAAATATTTCACTGGAAAAAATAATAACACTAATGTATATTCATATTCAGACAAAATAGTTTACTAGAGGAAAATTACACCTGTATTGATAGTTTTGATGTAAGTATTAATATAAACATGCAAACATTCTTGAATATTAGTATAGCATATTTATTTCTAAAGGAAAATAATTTTTCTTTCTTTTTTTTCTCTTTCAAATGAAAAAAAGGCTTTTCTTATGATGGATCAACAAATTGTATATGTGTTTTTCAAAATACATTGATCTCTCAGACATCATATTTTTAAAAAGGCTGCCATTGGCCATTGGCATGGCCATGTATTTTGGAAGAGCTGCATTACATCGCAAGAAATACTAATCTACCGAGTCAATAGTATGACTCTCTCTCTCAGTTTTAAATATTTATTGTAGACAGACACACAAAAAATGAAACCCAGAATGCTTTTAAAAACTTAAGCAAGGTACTTAAGACATGAATTCTAAACTCTTACGAGGGCAAAGATGTATGTAGTCAGTTAAGAAAAGGAAAGGCAATATAGAAAACAGTGAGGGATTCTGTGGGT
>PVJO010021465.1:9088-30020 GCA_004026905.1 Hystrix cristata | reverse complement strand
TGGAAGGGAGATGGTCATATCTCATACAGTGCTTGGCACTTACTAGGTGCTTGTTAAATAACTATCATAGTACTATGGAAAGCAGCTTTTTAGAGAAACACTCTCCCTGTGTGGGGCCCTCCTGATACATGTGCCAGTACTGTGTGACATACCATGTGACAAGTACAAAGTGGCCCTGATGCCCACAGCCCGTGAGGTCAGAGCTGCTGGAGCAAGGGCCGCAGGCCAGTCCTTTGGTCAGCCAGTGGCCTCTGCATGCTGCAGTGTACCCCACAGGTATTATCAGTTTTGTGTATGCTGGGACTTGGGAAAGGTTGGGAAGCACTGGTCTACACCAACTGGAATCTTAAGATGTTACCTAAAGTTTAGCTCTTCACCATTCATCTCAACTTCAATGACAAAATGTCTTTGGATTTTTGGTTAAGACTTCTTGTTGAGATGCCTGAAATGTTTTTGGAATCTGTAAACAGCGTGAGTGGGTGCAGCAGTCCCTGTTGTGTGGTTGGTCAAAACTTTCTTGAGATAGGGAGCAAAACCTCTTGAGTTTAAACTAAGATTGGTGGCTCACATCTGTAATCCCAGTGCTTACGAAGCTGAGACAGGAGGATCTCTCAATTCAAAGCCAGCCTGGGATACATAGTGAGTTCAAGGCCAACCTGAACTACATAGTGAGACCCTGTCTCAAACAAAAAATGAAAACACTCAGTGTTTAGAGTGCTTGCCTAGCAAGCACAAGGCCCCGAGTTCAATCCCCAACACCAAAAAAAAAACAGAAACAAAAATGCCCTCTGAGGGCTGGGGATTTAGCTCAGTGGTTAAAGTGCTTGCCTGGCAAGCACAAGACCCTGAGTTTAAGCACCAGCACCAAAAAAAAAAAAAAAAAGAATACCCTCTCGGTTTGGTTCCACCCAACTTGAGTGGTTACTCCAGCTTGCCCACATGACAAGGGTGGTGGGTTAGGGCAGTAGTGGGATTCCCCTCCACTGGCATCTAGTCTACATGTTTACTTCTAGATATTCTTGCCCTAGAAATGTTTGAATGTGGCTAACATATCACTTAATTTAAAAATTCTCTCAGTGTTTAAATAGCAAAATCATTTGCTCTTGTTTTCCCCCCATTGTAGGTAGGTATATGACCCAGAAATACATAATATTTGATTTCACTATGGTGAAACCTTCAAAATTTCTGTATTGAAAGACAGTCGATTTCAGGTAGGTGCGGTGGCACACGCCTATAGTCCCAGCTCTCTGGAGGCTGAGACGGGAGGATTAATGTGAGCCTGGGTTACACAGTGAATTCAAAGCTAGCCTGAAGAACTGCATAGGGAGACTGTCTCCAAAAAAAAAAAAGATAATCACTTTCAGCATTTTAGTATCTGCACTCACAGACATTGTTTATTTTAACAAAAGGAGAGGACTGATACGGGACATAATTGTGGTATTTTTACTTAGTAATACCCCCTGGCCCCGTGTGTGGATCTTGGCACTTGGAGTTATTGGCAGCACGGTCTTGTGGTGTATAGTGGACCATAGTGAGCATCTGTTTTGTTTGTTTGGTTTTTTTCTGTTATAAACAGATCCACAATAAACATTCTTTAACATAACTGTGAGTGGAGTGGAAGTTCTGCCATCACCAAAGTAGATGAATATTTGACATTGTGATAGATGTTGAATCACTTTGAAAAATGTGTTACCTACTTTATTGTCCTAAGTAAACAATTTTGACTCCAAACTTGGTCCTTTTATCCTCTGGGAATTGTGGAACCAGTAAATACTAAGTGCCAATTTAGCAACAAAGGGAACTTTCATTCTTGGCCAAGAATGGGTGAAGTGGGAGATAGACTTGCAGATCAACTTCTAGATTGATAATGGTGGGGAAGTGCATATGGGTGAAATATATTCACATCTTTTCTGGGAATGGGTGGGCATTTTCCAGGATTTGGGGTGCCTCTTTTCATTCCTCTTGTTCTTTATGGTTGTCGTGGCAATTGTCAACTGTCATGGCACTAGAAGGGTGTCATTTAGCATGCAGATGTTATTGTAATGAAGTTGGAGATTGTCTGGGAATCACTCTGAGCGCCATCTTCGATCCTAACCAGTTTCAGCTAGCCTACTTTTTTTTTTTTTTTAAGAGTAGGAAATTTATTGAGAGAGAGAAAGAGAGCTCCTGAGAGACAGGAGGGGACCCGAGTGGGTTGCCAACAAGCCCACCCTTCAGGGGAAGTTTTATAGAGCAAAATTGTGAGGCGGGTACAATGTGTGTCAAAATGATGATTAACCAATAATATTACAAGTGTAGTCATTTAGGTAATAGTGACCCAATGGGGAAGAAAGTCACGTAGTAAATTGGCAAGGAGAGAACAAGGACATTCCAGGGTGAGCTGGATCTGGAGATCTTGGTTGCCCACCTGGGTGACCTAGACTTTATCAGATCAGATGAGTGTGATCTTTAGTTCATTGTTTATCCCTCAGTCTTATCTCGAGTCCTGACCCTCAATGGATGCACCTCCAGCCATAGTTGACAATTTCTGATTACCTAAACGACTCACAATCCGGAATCTATGAAAAGCAAAAGGAAAAGCAAAAGCAAACTCTTACCTCATCTAATTATCTCGGTGGGGCCTCCAAATGATATAGGGGAAAAAATATAACTCCCAACCTGCTAGATGTCAGTTACGCTGAGTTCATGTTCCCCGAAGTCGAAGAATGAATTCTAAGGAACACAGAGTGTTAAGGATAGGAATTTTATTGAGAGAGAGAGAGAGAGCTCCTGAGAGACAGGAGGGGACCCGAGTGGGTTGCGCTCAGCTAGCCTACTTTAAAAGGACCCTCTTAATGTTAATTCAGTTGGGGAGTTGGTACACTATAAGGTGTAGAGATCTTTTCTTCACCTTGGTGCCAGGTATCTGTTTTATCACATTTTAAAATTTCTTCATCTGTCCTTTTGTTTCTCTAGTCTCGTGTGTGTTTGTGTGTGTGTGTGTGTGTGTGTGGTTGTGTGGTTGTGTGTGTGTGTTAGTAGGGATCAGAGCCAGGGCCATGCGCATGCTGGACAAATGCTCTGCCACTGAGCTATACTCACACACTTGATTGAGTCTTAGCACTGTGCTGTGGTGTTCTTACACTGCAGTTGTCAGTGTACATTTTTTTTTTTAATTATTTTTTAATCTTTTTTTTGCGTGTGTATGCCAGGGATTGAACTCAGGGCCTTGCACTTGCTAGGCAAGTGCTCTAACACTGAGCTAAATTCCCAATCCTCGGTGTACATTTTGGTGTTTTAGGGTAATCAAGTTCCCTGATGAATATTCTTACTTTCATTTTATTCATAGTTTTCCTTGCCACTTTTCCAGATGAATTAAAAACCCTGTTGCTGTGTTCTAAAAATAGTCATACTAGAATTTTGATTCGATTGCTTTTGGCAGAATTAGTTGAATTTATAAATTAATTTTGGGGATAATCTGGTATTTTGATGATACCAGATTTTTCTAGGCAGAAATATGTATCTCAATTTTTTTTTCAAGGTTTGTAACTTTTTTCTCTAGGTTTTATGTAACTCTTGTCAAATTTGTTCCAAGGTATTTTGTTTGTAATTTTTGTTACTATTATGAATGGGATTTTTTTTTTTTTCTACTACCTATTAACGTATGGGAGAGCTATGATAGTTGTATGACACTCTGTATTTGGGCACCTTTTGGACTCTTACCTGCAGCAGTTATACACTTCTTTTGGTGTTCTGTGAATTTTAGCACATGTATAGATTCATATCAGCGCTATCATCACCAGGGTGTGGAACAGGTTCCTTACTCCAGAAAAGGCCTCTCACTCTTTATAGCCACCCCTTCCCTGCCAGGATCTAGTACAGCCACTTGTCTGTCCTCCATCCCCATGTTTTTTTTTTGTTTTTTTGATGGTTTTGTTTTTGTTTTTGGTGGTACCGGGGATCGAACTTAGGGCCTTGTGCTTGCAAAGCAAGCACTCTAATCACTGAGCTAAATCCCCAGCCAATCCCCATGGTTTTTAAGACTAAAGTAACACTCTGCCATCCATGGTGCATGCCTGTAATCCCAGGACTTTGAAAAGCTGAGGCAGGACACTGAGACAGGGGGATCACTGTGAGTTCAAGGCTAGCCTGCACTACAAAGTGAGACCCTATCTCAAAAAAAAAAATCTCTTTTGTTACTGATTCGTTTAGCTGATGGTACTCCTGAGTGAACCCAGGACCTCATGTGTACTAGGCAAGTGCTCCATCGCTAAGCTACACTCCTGGCCAAGACTGGAAGGCCAGGAGTAGAGCCTTGAGTAGAGCCTTGAATGTTTAAAAAATCTGTTTTCCATCTCTATCTTTACTTTCTGGGAGATACATTTAATGTTATCTTTTAATTTATGTGACAGATGTGTTTGTGTTGTATCCCTACACCTCGCTTTTTTCTTCTGTTTATTTTCATCTGTCGTTACCATCTGTGGCATCTAATTCTGTATTGTGAATGCTATTTCTTCTGTTGACTCCCTGAGATAGTAAAGCCTGTTCATGTTTTATAAAGTAGAGTTTGCTTCTAGCTCAGTTTCTCTTCTCTTTGAGATTCTTCTTTCTTTCCTAGAGCCTTTCTTTGGAAGTTTGGTTGTCAAACTTCCAAATCTCTGGTTGTCAGTTTGCGTTTAAGGAAGGGCCTTGCAAAGTTGCTCAGAGGCAGTGTTTGCATGCACTCAGGAAGGACATGCATGGCCCAGAGTTTGCCTGTTGGGAGTTGCTCAGTGCTTTGGACCCTAGATATTTGTGTCTTTTGGTCTCTTCTATGGGAATATTGGGTTTTTCTAAACAAGAATCCTCTCTGCGTGGCAGAACTGGTTTCCTTAGCTCTTAGTGACAATCTGTCACTTAATCCCTTTTTCCACCCCCATGCGTCACTCTTTCTCCCAAGTTGGAGGCTTGTTGGTTTTCACAGAATGAGTTTCTAGCCTTGTAAAGTACCAGCAGTACTCGTGGGGTCAGTGAGCAGCAGACTTCCTGTGTAACTTTTTTTTTTTTTTTTTGTGCCAGGGATCAAACTCAGGGCCTTGCACTTACTAGGCAAGCACTCTAACCACTGAGCTAAATCCCCAGCCTTCTTGTGTAACTTTTGACCTGTGGTCAGCACAGCAACTTCTGCCTTCTCTGCCTTCTCCATACCTGGGAGGACGACTTAGTCTGGATCCCCTTTCAGCAGTGTTGGGCAGATCACACAGTCTCTGCGTGTTGTTTCCTAGCTCTCTGTCTGCTCTCTGTCAGAAAATTATTGATACACCTTCGTCAGCATTGTCTTCTCCACTTGTTGTGACTTTATACCTATGTCCCATAGGTATAAAATGTCAGTCCTTTACATTTCATAGTAAGTGCCCTGGCCTCTTTTCCCTGTGTCCTGAACCTACGTGATAGGAGGCTCTAGAAAGGGGAGAGGGAGATTTTGAACCTCACTCTCAGACTCTAATTCTAACACTCAATAAGCATTTGTTATTGATTGTAAGAATGATCAAATGTGATCCTGGGCTGTGTTTAACTACTTAAGACTTCAGATAATAGTTGTATTTTAATCTTTTTTTTTTTTTTTTTTTTTTTGGTGCTGGAGATCGCACAATGTTAACTTTATAGGAGGTTTGAAGAAAAGAGAGAGAAAAATCCCAACCATAATATTTTGAATATCATTTTCATTCTTTTATATACTCCATATTCACATGCCTGTTTTTGACATACTTTTTTGTCATAATCTTGGTTCCTGCTTTTTCCTCCTTAGAATTTTATTGTAAGTAGTTTTCAATTTTGCTGTATGATTGTCATAATTTTAGTGATTAAACGCAGTGCCATTGGTTAGATCAATTCTCAAGCTTTTCTCCTAACTCTTTTTTTTTTGAGACACTGTCTCACTATGTACTTCAGGCTGGCCTCAACCTCTCAGTGATCCTTGTGCCTCAGCCTCCCGCTGGGATTACAGGAGTGTGCCCCCATGCCTGGCTCATAACTCCTTTAAAATTGAAATTGGGGCCTCCCCAAAAGCCTGTTTATATGTGGGCTTATAGCTATTAGGGTGTTTACTATATTAGGAATTATTATATGTGCTACCGAAGTGAGCACTACTATATTAGAAACTAATTCTAAGAAATTTAAAATCAATAATCCTGTTACATGTCAACATACAACATATTTTTATGAAAAACAATTTTTCCAAAACAAATTATGAGAAGAGTGATATGTTTCAATTTTTGCAAATCTTTACAGTCTGGCTTAATAGCTGCTGAATTCTCTTGTCTACTCTGTATTGAGACAATTCAGATATGTTGTTTTATTGTAGTGTGTGAAGAAATATGTAGTTAGAAAAGGCAGAATAATAACCTTTCAGATCATGATTGGTATTGTTTTTTAATAATACACAAAAACTTAGCGAGTAGTACTTTCTTGGGGGTAGAGGGACAGTGATTAATTAAATTTTTATTCGAAGTAGTTATACAGTGATTGAGTGACAAAAACAGGTACTAGTCAGAAGAGTTTGCATCAGCTAAAAATTTGTAGTAGCAAATTTGGAAGCAAGTAACAAGTGGGAAAGGGCCTCTGTACTCCAATACATCTAAAAAGCATGAAGCCGATCAGGGGATCAGGGTGCTTGCGTACAGTCTGGAGGTGCAGGGGAAAAAACCCCGTATACAATACCCAGTTCTTAAAAATTAACAGTTCTTCATTACACATGGGCATAATTGTTTTACTTGTGGTAAAATATCCATACAAATTTATGGTTGTAACTATCCTTAATAGGGGGGGTAGTGACATTGAAGGCTTCACATTGTTGTAAAACCACCACCACCATCCACTCCAGAACAGGTAGCCCTCATTTTTTGTACATTACATACTTGCAAATTTATCTATTCAGTAAAAGTTACTTGTTATCCCCAAGTTGGTCCTCACAGCAGGTAAACAGTAATATTTGGACATACACAGAGCAGTGAAAAAAGTGTGGGCCAACAAAGTGGCATTTTGCCTTTTTGTTTCAGCCCTCATATTCTATTTGTTTTTGTTTTATTTTGTTTTTGAAACAGTCTCACTTTGTAATTCACGCTGGCCTTGAACTCTCTGTGTAGCGCAAGCTGGCCTCAAATTTACAGTGTTCCTCCTGCCTCAGCCTCCTGAGTGCTGGGATTATAGGCATGCACCACCATGTCCTGGCTACCCCTCATATTCTAAACAGAATCTCTTTTCGCAGTGTAATGCCATGTTGTTTTGCATTTTTACAGATTTGTTGATGGTTTTGCTGTCTACTGTGGCTCCCCATTGTGCTGAAGTGCTTGCTGTCCAGTTGCCCCATGTGCAGGGCTGACCCTGTATCTTCCCCAAGGAGCAGAGGCTTAGTGTTCACTGAGTTGGTGTGCACAGTGGCCTCATGGATCTTGAGTGTGAATAACGAGCATCACCTGTCTGTCTTTTCAAGAGAAGAAGTTCTTAATTTCTTAATGCCACGTACGTGGAGGATGATGTTAGGAAACACCATATACTTTCCTCATTTCCCTGCTGATTTTTGACTCTGACTGTTTTTTGGAGTGGAGCTCTAGGAGCAAATTGAGAGCTCTGTACATGGGGTGGGGCATGTGAAGGGTGCTGGTGATGATGTATCCAACACAGTTATTTTCCCTGCACAGTTCAGTGCTCCATTCTTTGAGCACACCCTAGGCTTGTCTTCCTGTGTCTGCCACTTGTGCCACTCTAAGAACTGTTTGGTGCCCATGTATACTGGTGGCACCTTTTCCATTTGCTGTCATTCTGTCTCTGTTCTTTGGTTGACCTGTCAGGTGGTAGGGAAGAGAGAGCTGCATACGATCAGCATGCCATCTTTGACCAAATGTCCCCACTGTGGTTATAGAAAAACTTCTATTTCGTTATTTTTTGCTCAAGTTCTGTATGATACAATTTTTAGAGTCCAGGCTTGTTAAAAAAAATTAGTATTGCTCCAGACCTCCTGTTTCCTAGTCTCCCAAGATGGCACTTTTTAGTCTTTTTTGTTTGTTTGTTTGTTTGCTTTTTAGTCTTTTAAACTGATTCTTTAGGTTTTACTTCTGTGTCTGTAATAGCATACTTGTCTTCTTGCTTATTTTCCAGTTTTAGACATTGTATATTGACTCTTCGTTGAAATGTAGCACATGTACAGAAAAAGTGCCTAAATCATAAATGTACATCTTACATAAGCCAGATCCAGGGCAGAAACATTTGTGACCCACACCCAGAAGCCTGCCGCCTGCCTGCGTGCCTACCTGCCTGCCTTTCTTCCTTTCTTTCCCTCTCTCCCTCATTGGAGATTGAACCCAGGGGCCTCAATTTACACTAGACAAGTGTTCTACCACTTAGCTTCTTCCCTAGCACGGCCTCCTTTTCTTTGCTTCCTTCAAATCATTGTTTCTCATCCCCAGGGAAGCTGCTTGACTGTCCTGGCTTCTAACAGTGTAGTTTAGTTTTGTCTGTTTGACTTTTTAACATTAAGGCAATCATACAGTGTATTAGTTGTATATTTTGCTTTTACTTTATGCTGTGACATTCTTCTATGTTGTCATGATTCATCAGGGTTTGGTTTTAGTTTTTTTGAGACAGGGTCTTGCTATGTAGTTCATGCTGGCCCTGAGCTCACTACGTAGCCCAGGCAGGCCTAGAACTCAGAACAGTCTTCTTGCCTCAGCCTCCCGAGTGCTGGGATTTTAGGTGTGTGCCCCACTAAGCCCAGCAAAGCAGTTCATTAGGTTTAATTTTGAAGTTTTCTTTCATATCCACTTGTTGCAGTTGTTTGAGTTGGTCCCTAACTGCTACAGACTAAATTATATCCCCTCCAATTCTGGTGGTAAAGTCCTGGCTTCCAGTGTGACTGATAATAGAGTCTTTATAGAAAGTTAAATGAGACCATAAGGGTGAGCCCTTACTAAGGATTTCTGTCCTTATAAGAAGAGCCACCAAAGAACTGATTCTTTGCCCTCTGAGGACAGTGAAAAGGAAGCTGTCTGTAAGCCAGGGAGAAAGCCGTCACCAGAACCAGTCCTGCTGGCCACCGAGTCTTGTGGCCTCCAAACCTATGAGAAAAGACAGTGCTGTTGGTAGAAGACCCTAGTCACTGGTGTTTTGTTATGGTACCTCAGCAGACTAATGAACCATTCGTCGGGCCTCTATAGCCCCTTGATGAAGTGGGGATCTTTTTTGTCCCTCCTCTTTTAGTGGTTATGGATGCTTTGGTGGTTAACACCTTTCACAGGCAGGATGTTGGGATCTCTTGACCAGCAGTACATTGTCAGGAAGCAGAAAATGAGGATTTTTCTCCAGTGGTATCTGCTGGACCTGTTCTGTTGAGGCTTGAGGGGAAGCCCTTCTCATGCATGAGCTGTGTATATCTCTATTTTGTAATTTTCCACTTCATTTCGGGCATCAGAGCGAACAGGTGGAATTTGCCATAGCTTTACACAGCAGGTGACAGACCACTTTCCCCATCTAACGAATCCCTTGGCTTTTGCTATGTGTCCTCGCCCCTCACATGCGCTAGGGATGAGTGGGTAGTCTCCACCTTTTAGAGGCACCACGACAAGGATGCCCCACAGTAGCCTCCTCTTGGTGACCTCAGTGTCACCTCCATGAGCTCTCTGTGCTCTAAGGCTGGGTCAGGGTTAGTTTGGTGGTTGAGTCATCCCAGCAGGGAGGTGGGAGGAAGAGGGACATTCCCCCTCAGGCTCCTTCACTGCACATACACACGTCCCATGAAATGGGGATATTTCAGTTTGGCGCTGGCACGTGGTATTAGTAGAATGACTGTTTTCTGTACTTTTTTGACCTGAATGCAACATATTTGAGCTTCCTTTTGAGTAGCAGTCCCTGAAGATGAAATATGTAAGAACAGAAGCAGAACAGATTCTTTAGAATAGGAGGACATCGCACAGAACCGGGAGAAACATGATTGTGAGTCTGATCGTGAGCCTGGAAACCAAATCGAAAAAGGTCAGCGTGTTCACTTAGTGCCCCATCCACAGGTCTGATTGCCTTATCCAGAGTGGGGTACAGTTTCGCCACTCGTGTCAGTTTCCCTGTCTGTAGCTCTTCTAGGTTAACAGGCCCATACAGAATCAGTAACTTGGGTGAGAGGTTGTGTTAGATCAAGTTAAGCAGTTAAAAAAAAAAACCAAAAACCTGTTAATATGCATGGTGTGGCCTGTAACCCCAACATTTGAGAGGCTGAGGGAGGAGAATTGTAAGTTTGAGGCCAGCAGGCTAAATTGTGAGTTCCAGGCTGGCCTGGATTATGTAGCAAGACCTTGTTTCAAAAAAATTTTTAAAAAAAGAAAAAACAAACTAAAAAAATACATATCATGTGGCTATTCCCAAGGTACAGTGTGGTGGGGCTGTTGGAGGTTTTCCAACCCTGCTAGGCAATGTGTAAAATCAAAAAAAATTTTTTGAGACAAGGTCTCCCTATGGAGATCAGGCTGGACTTGAACTCCCAGAGCTCTTCCTGCCTCAGCCTCTTGAGTGGAGGGGTTACAGGCATGCACCACCAAACCCAGCTTTGTTTTCCTTATTACACTGTTGTTTGTTGCTTTTGGTGCTGGGGATCGAACTCAGGGCCTTGTACTTGTAAGACAAGCTTTCTAACCACTGAGCTAAATCTCTAGGCTGTCGTTTTGTTTTGTTTGGTGTTAGGTACTGAACACCAGGGCCTTGTGAATGCTTCGTATAAACTCTACCTCCACGCTCCATCCCCTGTAGAAATTAGTTTTATGTAGCAGGTGATAAGCCTACCAGGTGAAGATGCTGCTGCCGGTCCATTTAGTAACTATTAGCAAAACTGCTTTTTATTCTTTTTTTAAAGAGAAGAAATATACATGAATAGGGGCTGAAGTTCTTTCTTACTGTATCCTGGTGGCTTTTTTCATACTGCCTGGGGTGTACTCACCCTTTTCTATTTGTTGTCTCTGTATGCATTTCAGGTGATTATCCCACAGATTGGTCTGAACTAGTCCCCTTTTTTTTAACTGCCTAAACAGGTGTTTTGTTTTGTTTTGAGATGGGGTTTTGCTGTGTTTTCCAGGGTGGCATCAAACTCCTAGACTCAAGTGACCCTCCCACCTCAGCCTCCCAAGTTCTGGAACTACAGGCATGTGCCACCTTGCCAGATCTTCTGTTTTTAATAAAACGTTTTTGAAGTTTTCAGATTCAACAACAATCTGTTTGGATACTTATTTATTAAGCTCTTTCTCTGTGCAAGATACTACGGGGTGTAGTCTGGGTTATAAACACCTGTCAGAGCACACAATTTCTGTCCCAGAGTCCCAGAGTGAGCCACAGTTAGCATCTGTAAACAGCGAAGAGGGCTTTACCTCTTGCCTAGCATGCAGCAGACCTGGGTTTGATCCCCAGCAGGAAGAGGAAAAAAAGGAATGAAAAGATTTGCTACACTGCATAGGTTTTTACTGTAGAAGCTCTTCTGCTTTTTTTAAAATTTTTTCATTGTTTCTATTTTTGGGGATGGTGCAGAGAAGTTTGGAAGAGATTGTTTTTCCCTTCGTGTATAAATAAATATAAAATATTACAGCAGCACCTTTATTTGCATGAATCTCCTGTTGCTTATAAGCGGCTGAGTTTTAGGTCCTGAGTTGTGCTTGTTTGCTTGCTTTTTAACAATGCTGTGTCTCTGGGCATTTATAAAACTATTACCAATTAGTCTATAATTACCAAATTATTACAATCCATAAATATTTATTTTTTTCTAGGTTGCCATAAAAATAATTGACAAAACGCAGTTGAATCCAACAAGTCTACAGAAGGTAAGATAGGTCCAGTATTTTTGATATTTTTATATTAGTTGCCATCTGATATGTACCTTAAATATTTTTTTATTTTTATTTACTCTGTTCGTTGCAGTAAATCTTTCTATTCCTCAAATGGAGTATTTTATGTAAATGGTTGGGTTGCCGGGCATAGTGGCACATGCCTGTAGTTCCAGCACTTCGGAGGCTGAGGCAGGAGGATTGCCATGAGTTCAAGGGCAGCCCGGGGCACATAGTGAGTTCAAGGTCAGCCTGAACTGTATAGTGAGATTCTGTCTGAACCCCTTGCCCAAAGATGGGGTTATCTTCAATTGAAGATGATGATTTTTAAATGTTAAAAAACTGAACACAAACTGAAGCACTCTACTTTTTTTTTTAGCACTCTACTTTTAAATAGCATATTCTAAATATTGACTACAATAGAGTAAAAAAATACAAAAATACTTTTATGCACTTGGTATTATGGAGATTTCTATTTTTTTTTATAGTTAATATAGAAATCTTTGAGATATGCACTTTGGCCAGGCATAGTGGCTCACATCTTTAGTCTACGCTATTTGCAAGGCTGACGCAGGAGGATCACTTGAGCCCAGGAGTCTGAGACAAGCCAAGGCAATACAGCAAGAGCCTGACTCTTTAAAAAACAAACAAAAAAGATAATTTCATTTTCTCAAGATGGATATGTTGATAAAATTGTGCATATAAAAGAGCTTTGTAAGCTGCAAACACTCTACAATTGTTTTGATAAATATGATGCCTAGTACATGTTACTACTGTATTCCTAATGGATATTTATACCCTGGTAACTTTGTAGCTCTATTCTTGTTAAGTATGTTTAGGAGTGGACTTGATCTTACATTAAATTTGGTATTTTAACAGCTGGTTCTTTGTGATTGGCAGTGCAGAGCAGCCCTTCAAGTTTCTCAAGGTGATCCTAGAACAGATTGTTTCAGAGTTCCAGTCCCTTGTTCTGAAGAGTAAATTTTACCCATTTTCTTAAACTTTCTGTGCTCCCTACATTTAGCAACTTGCCACTAATAGGTAATGGATTACTGAGATTTAGTACTGTATTTAGAACTCAAATTACGAAATTTACCAAGGATTTAATTCAGAATTCTGTGGTATTACAAATCCTGCACCTTTCATGTGTGCCTGGTGATCATTGGAGCTCTACTATTTTTTCAGGAAAAGTTTTGTCCCAGTGTTGTCTCAGGTTGGCTACAGTTTTTTCTTCCTTCTTGCTTCCTTTTATATTTTATCATTTTTGATCATAGTATTTATTTGCTGCTCTTCTGTTTTGTTACTATTGCACTTTACTGTCAGGTGCATCATTGTCAGTTGAGTACATGGTTGGTTGTCCGGCTAGCCCAATGGTGTGATTATGCATATTTAAACTGGCATTAATTTTGGCTTATTTTAATCTAATACAATAAAATTTCTGAAGTTTGTTTGTGACTTAGTTCGAGTATGACTTGTCTGCTGAAGACATCCCAAAGCTAGGTCTATCCAGGTTACATAATTGATAGTATAATTTACTCAGTTTATAGGGCATTAATTAAAATTATATGTGCAACAAAGTAAATTAGAAGCATTCCTCATTTGTTTTTTTCAAGTTCTTTTTCGCTGAATTCTTTTCCATGATGGAAGAATGGCAGCAGGGTGTGTTGTACATGGCAGCTTTAGCCTCTCATCTTTGGAATAGTTTTCTTACACCTTATTTCCTTCTTGGTACCATTCACAGTTGTATCAATCACACTGGCACCAGACACAACTCAGATAGGGATTTAAATTTAGCCAGGGAGCTGCCCTACACGCTAACATTCACTGTAAGGAACATTGTGCCCTCAGCAATACACAGTCCATTTGTGCTGCCACTGTCTGAAGATGTGCACTGGTTTGTTCGGGCAGAATTTGAATGCAAGACGGAGTCTGTTTTCACAGTATTCAGGCTGGCACACTGAGTCGTGTACCCGTATATGTAAGTAAACCTGAGTTGACTGCAGATTTGCAAACTGATGCTATTACCGCAGATGAGTCTCTTCATTTTTCTTCTCTGGTTTTCTAGCCATTGTGTTAATCAATGTTAGATTCTAGTAAGATTTATTTTTCTCCGTATTTTTGTATTTATTGTCTTCTGATTACTATTCCTAGGATACTGTTCTTTTCATTAAAGTCTTTTCAGTAAACTTTAAAAGAATTCTGTAGTGTTGTATAACATATAATTGTTTTGAAAACAGCAGAAATAACAAAAATTTTAGTCTTTTTCCTGATCTTACAAAGTCATTTTTAGATTCAGTTTGTTTATATATCAGAGAATCTTGCTGGATCTTGTCTTACTAAATCTGAGACTATCATTAAGAAACAAGTCATGTCTCATATTAGGAAAAAAATGTGTTTACCTGTTCAAAAATACTAGACTTTATTAAGATCTGTTGGTATGCTATGTGTAACCCATCTGAAGTTACTAATTCTCCTTTTCAGTGTTGGTGGTAGAGTGACTCTTAACACAGGCATAAAGTGTAGGAGCATGGGAAAGCCAGACCACATAGATTTAAATCCAGGCTCCAACCCTGCCTAGCTGAGTGATGAGTCATTTAACCTCCCTAAGTTTTCATAACAGCCTCTTACAGGGTTGTAGTAAGTAATTTAGTTAATATTTAAAAGCCCCTTAGTAGAGCTTAGAATAATACCTGGCACAGGTAAGGATTCGGTGAGTGCTTGCCATTATAATATGCTCAGCTGAATAGTGGGTTTGGAGGGGGGTGTTTTTGTTTGCTTAAAATTTCCCCCTTGTAAAAAAAAAAAAAAATTCCCCCTCGTGGGAAATAAGTAAAACTTAAAAGCTGAATGGTAGATTCCACCTAGGTCTTTTTGGTAGGACCTAACTGTGATGGATTACTTCTGTTAATAGTGTTTGTTAGTATTTGCACATTTAATCTGTGTATATGCTGAACACTGTTCTGTGTGCTCTATCTGTGTTTACTTGTTCAACCTTTACAATTTCATGAAGTGAATTCTGTTCTTAAGGACAGGGAATTTCCCAGCTGGTTACGTAAAGGACAGACGTTTGGCCAGTCATCCTGCAGTGGCATAGTTATCCTTGAGTTGAGCATTGTGACCTCCTTGTGCAAGCAGGTTTGCTGTAGCTCCAGTGATAGAGAACTGACAGTGAGAACCGTGGGGCTCCAAGCGTCGAGTTCCTTCTCATCAGACACCACTCATTAGACTCCTGCCCTCTTTTCCTTAGCTAGTCTGATAGATAGCGCTTCACCGTTACACTGTCAGTAGGTATTACTGTTATCCTCACTTTCCACTGGGGAAACAGACTCTGAGAAGTTAATAGAGTCCAGCCCTCCATTTAGTAAGTGATAAAATATACGTCTCAGACTGATTCCAAAGTACAGGCTCTTTCTACTCCACTGTGCTTCCTTAATATAATTACTTAAGTTCCCAAATTCAAAATTTCCAAAAACTTCGATGGGGACTGACCTGAGAGTTTCCACTGAGGTAGTTTTAAAGAAGTCGAGCAGTAGTTTCAAGTTTGGGGGAATATTTGAAGAACTTCAGAGAAGTAGGTCTTGTATCCTACCTCCCTTTCCAGACACTGCAAAAACCATGGGATTTTTGTTTATTTGTTTTTTGAGACAGAGTCAGGCCAGCCTTGAATTCACCGTGTACCCCAGACTGGCCTCAAACTCAGGACAATCCTCCTGCCTCAGCCTCCTGAGTGACTGGGATTACAGGCATGTGTTACCATCCCTAGCATAAAAGCCATGTTTTTACCCAGGTTTCCTCATAAATTCCATCGTAAACTTCCCTCATCCAGCCAACACATACTTACTGAACACCTGCTATGTGTCAGGTGTTCTGTGAATACAATATTGAACTAAATGAAGTTCCTGCTTTTGTGGACTTGATATTCTAGTAGGCGGCAGCAGTAAACAGATTTGTAATATAATGCCATGTGAGTGCTATGAAGAAAAAGAAAGCAGAGCATATTGACTCTGTTTTCTTTTCTGTAGTCTTGATGCTCTGGCATCTGAAGCCTTGCTGGCCCCTCCCAGGGTGAACTGATTCCTAGAGAGAGACTGCTGCCCTGGAAATGTGTCTTTCAAATGCCAGCCAACCAATTCAGAGCCCATACTTCAAACCACCGCCTCTGGCTCTTGCACTCAGGCAGGCAGCATCCATCCTGCCTAATCATCACAGGGTAGTGTATTGGGCAACTCAAGATAGTACCTGTACCCCAGAGTGTGCTCCAGTTATTCAGTCAAGCCACTCCTGCTCACCAAGGCTGCCTGTCCCATAATGTAGGCCCTGTGGGCTGGGGCGTAGCTCAGTGGTAAAGCACTTGGGTTTTTTTGCTTTGTTTTGTTTTGCTTTTTGGGAGGCGGGTGCTGGGGATCAAACTCAGGGCCTTGTGCTTGCTAGGCAGGTGCTCTACCTCTTGAGCTAAATCCCCAACCTCTTATTATGTTTTTTGTTTTGTTTTGTTCATGCTGGGGATCAGACTCAGGGCTTTGTGCTTGCTATGCAAGCACTCTACCACAGAGCTAAATTCCCAACCCTGGTAAAGCACTCATTCAGCATGTGTGAGGCCCTGGTTCCATCCCTACCCCACTCTGCAAAAACTTGCCCTTGTCCTTTTTATTTGTTCCTGCTGCCTCTCGCTTGGCTGTGGTGCATCCCTGTGCAGGTGACCTTGGATAGTGGTAGGCCCTCTCTTTTTGGGAACTGAACCAACAGTTATTTATTCAGTGGCAGTCATCTCCTGATCTCTGGATCTTGAATGAAAGATGGGGGCATCCTTTTAACAATTCATTTCAGGGGATGGGGATTTAGCTCATAGTAGAATGCTTGCATAGCAAGCACAAGGACCTGAATTTGATCCCAGCATTGCCCCCCCAAAAAAAAAGAAACCAAAAAAATTCATTTCAGAAACATCCTTGCCCTCCTGAGTCCCTGCTGAAACAGATAGAGCAACTGACTCTGGGTCAGTCTGCGTGATGTGCAGTAAGATTCTATCTAGGCTCCGAGGGGCCTTTGAAGGAGAGGAAGGACCCTCGCAGAGCTCACTGCAGCGTTCCACGCAGTGTCCTTATGTGACATCAGAGGATTGCACACGCAGCCCAGGGAGTCGTCCTGCAGGCTGTGGGGGTCCTGGTCCCTCTGTTCAGTGCCACTACACTGTGCCACAACCAATACTTTCTTTCTCTTAAACCATAACCACCTCATTTAAAACAAGATCTGTAACATGTTAGTAAAATAATTGATTTTTTTAAAAAGATGGTTTGGCTGGCTCATTGGCCAGACTTAAGCACATTCCAGGCATCGCTCTTTCCAGCAGCATCTTCCGGCATTCAACAGCTCTGTATTAAAGACCCCCTTGCTTTAGACCAGCATTTGTCTTCCTGAAACTCCTATAATGCTGGTCTCTGTTTTGCCATATGGAGTTACAAAGGCTAAATCCACCATTCCAAACATAGTCAGCCCCTTGAGATTGCTATTTTGGTTCTTCCTGATTTTTCCATCTCCAGAATAAATACTCAGCTGTTTGGCCACCCTCAGGAGTTGCCCTCAACTGTGGCCTGGTTTATTCCATACTTGGAATTGATGGTTTCCTCACCTGTGCCCCATTGGCTTTCTGTCATAATTTGTATCTATTGGATCTCTGCCCCACCCCTCCGGTGTGGGGGATTGAACCCAAGGTCTCACATATGGTAAGAGGGCACTACCACTAAAGCTACCTGCTCCCATCCTATTGGAGCAATTTTGAATAATGAATCTTTTATATTAACCTGTCACTTCCATCTTCTAAATTGGATGTGGCTGTCTTTATCCAAGTAAAATTCTTAGTAAGGCAGGGACAAAAACCTTTCAGTGGGGAAGTCATCCTTCCAAGTTGATGCTGCTAACTGAGTAGTAAAGCAAAAGGATGTTTGAGTAAGATTCAGCCACTTTTTTTTTTTTTTTTTGAGTCAATGTTATACAACTTAGCCCTAGCTGGGATCAAACTTGCAACAATCTTTTTGTCTCAGCTAGGATGACAGCATGCACTATCACAGGTTGTTCACTGGCTCACTATTCTTAAATTTAGACCTTTGTATTCTGAAATTTTAATTAAATTTACTGAAGAAAGAGATGAATACTAAATATAACTACTGTGTATACAAAATGCATGGTAGGTTACCAGATTTTGTTGTTGTTGTTGTTATTGAGGATTGAACTACCTTCCCAGCCCTTTTTTCCTTTTTAAAAAAATTTTTGAGACAAGATCTTTGCCAGTTGCTTAGTTACCCAGACTGGGCTTGATTCTAAATCCTCCTGCCTGAGCCTCCTTATGTGCTGGTATTACAGGTGTGCACCATCACACCTGCTGCCAGATGTTTTTTGAGGCTTGATTGACTATAGATTCTTTTTACATCAGAGTCTTCTTTATGAAGTCGTACTTAAACCCACCTCAGTCTGGTTTGTTTTTTAAAAAACTACTCTTTGCTGGGCGTGGTGACATGCACCTGCAATCCCAGCACTCAGGACGCTGAGACAGGAGGATCGCTGTGAGTTCAAGGCCAGCCTGAACTACATAGCGAGACCCTGTCTCAAAAAAACAAATAAATGAATGACCAAACAAACAAGCAGATGAACGGTATTTGTTTTAGAGTTCCTGTTGGTGCTTAGAGTTCTGTAGCAGGAGTGGCCTTTTTGGTGTCCCAAGGAATCTGTGTTGTGGGGCATCCAGGAAACTTTCAGTTTGAAAGTAGAGGTAACCAGTTGATGGTTTTTGTACAGTCTTTAGTATAACTGCTTTTACTGCTGCCACCGCTGTTGCTTCAGTTTCTTAAACCAGTAGTTTTCAGCCTGTGCTATTCATTAGATTTGTGACATTTTAAAGAACCAAAAAGCACATGTTTCTTTCACAGTGCAGGAATTTCACACCCAGAGGTCCTGGTGGGGGGCTGAGGGCTTGTGGTAATCCCAGGCACAGTGGGCAGGAGTGGCGCCTGGAGGGGCGGCCTGAGTGCAGGTCTGGGACCCTGGGGCTCCAGGCTAGGCTCTGTTTCTGCACTGGGGCTCAGGGCGCTGCAGCACCCAGCTCCAGGACTCCTTTGTTGATCAGAAGTGTAGGTCATTTTGGGAATCTTAGTTGCTGAACAGCTGTTCATCTTTTTTCTTCTTTCTCTTCCACTCCTTTCTAGCCCAAACCTTTCTCTTTGCTTTTATATCACCTTTCAGCAAGCCAACAGTTCAGACTGTTAACAGAAGTAGTTAATACAGTCCTGCCTGTTATTTGCAATCTAGCATCTGCATTCAGATCAATGCCATGATCTGAAAAAGTAATATAAGTAGAGCATGTTGAGACACACTTCTTAATTATGTATAGTTAAAATACTGAGATAAAAATGTATGGTTGTTGAAAAGTTAAGATTCTTACACCCTGATTCAGCTGGAGCGATATGTAGGGCAGAGAAACATACACCCTGCCGGCCTGGAGTCTCCCCCAGAAAGATCCTGCTCTAGTCAGCAGGGGTCACTGGTTTTAAATGCCTGAACTGACCATGCCCTGTGGTCTTCCCTCACACAGAGCACATATACCCAGGGTCAGTAGAGGGCATGCTTTTAAGTCCTGGATGAGTCCCAAAACAAAAGTGAGCTGTTCTTCCCTTGAATTCCCGTAATTCTCCATCTTTTCCTGGCCTTGGCTGTAATTCGCTTTGTTTCATTTCTACTACTCTGCTCATAGAGATTTCAAAATGGTTGCATGACCTGTTCTCCTGCCAGCTCTCTGACAGCCGTTCTGCTTCCAGGTTTTAAGCAGTGTGGTTGTTAGAGGCCAAGGAGGCTGGCGTAAACCACACCTCTTGGTAGTTAATGCTTCCTTGCAGACATTTATCAAACAAATGCACTCCTGTTGGGTGCCAGGCTTGGTCATGATAAACAAGTATACAAAAATGCATTTTCACAACTTGAAAGGCATTCTGTGGAAGAAGTGAGCAGGCGCCTCTGATATAAAACAAAGTAGACCTACCGGATAGTTTTTGAGAAGCTGCCTGAGACTTGAAGGATGAAGAGACTTAAAAGAACTAAGCGTGTCCTAGGAACTGAAAGGAGTGGGTGCCTGAAGCATGGTGCAGGGCTGGCAAGCCATGATCAGGGGCTATGTGCTAAGCTGTATTGGTTGGTGCCCACCCTGGAGGTCTTCTGACTTAGCTACTGTGGGGACAATTGGGAGTCCCAAATTATAGCTGTAAATTCAACTATAAAGGATTGAGAAACCGGATTTCTCTATTAGCTTGACAGGGGAAGCTTAAAAAAGAATGCAAACCTGAATGTTAGTTAGATATGTGGGTGGTGACCATCTTCTTAACTCAGAAAATAAAATGCGGGAATGACCACAATAGGGCTATTTATGTTGCAGATAAAAATGCTTCTGCCTCTAAAAATGAGCCAGTGTTTTACATAGGAAATGTTATTCATCAGATCCATGTTTCTGCCTTCTGCCTTCCAGTAGTACGTCAAAGCCCACACGGGGCTGCCTTTCCTTGGCTGTCGATTTCTTCTAGGTCAGACACAGTAGGTGGGACACGTGCTGGGGCAGTTCCAAGGGCTTCTGCCTGCTCGTTTTCATGGTTCATCAGGGTCATTAGTGTAACCTCCATGCTAAGTCATCCATATTCTCCAGTGAGAATTTCCCAAGTTGGTTTTGTTCAAGATTTTGTCCTAGAACCATTTGTCATGGTCAGTTTAATGTGTCCATGAGATAATTCATCAGGACTGTATATATTTTAATTCACAGAATTGGAAGATACTGGATCAGACTGTTTAATCACAAACTGTCCTTGTCCATTACTGATTTCATGTTTTCAAATTTAGAGTGTTACACTGTCTGCATTTGGGTCACTTCTGTTTTCATAAATGGAAACATTTGGGAATTGATAATAGGTTATAAACTTCAGAGTCACTCTGAACTTTCATGTTAAACATGTGAAATAAAAACATTAGCAAGAGTCAGTTATCTAAGAAAATTTAAATTTATATTGCAAAAATGGAGTATAATGTTTAGTAACTTGTGTTGGGGTGTTGTTGTCTTTTTGTTTTTCCTTTTTTTTTTTTTTTTTTTTTTT